>CAUYQV010086965.1:0-19871 GCA_963574575.1 Galagoides demidoff | reverse complement strand
ACAGGCACCCGCCACAGCGCCCGGCCATTTTTTGGTTGCAGCCATCATTGTTGTTTGGCGGGCCCGGACTGGGGATTTGAACCTGCCACCTTAGGTGTACGTGGCTGGCGCCCTAGCCGATTGAGCCACAGGCGCCAAGCCGACAGTAATTTCTTTAGCAACAACTGGCAGTGGGGACTCTTCTCCCTCAGTAAAGTAAGAAAAACCAAATAGGCAAAATGGATCAGATTCTTCCACTGGCCTGACAGGAAGGTCAGACCAGGCCTCTAGACTCCAACAGACCTGAGTTTCATTCCCACTCTGCAACTTTCTGGTGCTATAACCTTGAGCAAATGCTCACCCCCTGAGCTTCTGCATTCTCATCCATAACATGCTTCTCCCAAACTACTCTACCTTTCCTTTCTTCATACTATCAACCTCCAACGTAATTTTTGATTTACTTAGCTATTATGTTTATAGTTTTTCACCAATCTCCCTAACAAATACAAGCTTCAAAAAGGCAGAAGATTTTTATTGGTCTTGTTCACTGCTGTATTCCTAACACCCAGAACAGCATCTGGTACAGAGCAGGCACTCAAATACTTGCTGAATGAATAAAAGAAAATAATTCCAAAACCTCTCTCAGATGGTTGTTAGAATTAAATGACATAGAAGTAAACACCTAACACACATAAGTGGTCAATAACTGTGTGATATTATTTCATTCTCCCTTCTCCTTTTAAACTTTCAATGAATCTTAAGGTCTGTTTTCTCATTCCATGGTCCTTAGAACCAAAAAGAACTCCAAAAGGCCACATGGTCTGGTTCTCAGCCTTCAGGCAGAAAAAACTGTCCCTGTTTTAGAGCTGAAGCAGCTAAAATCTACATGAATGAGTGATACTACTATAATAAGTCACCATAAATTTAGTGGCTTAAAATAATACAAATTATAGCTCCTAAGGTCAGATGTCAGAATATGTCTCACTGGGCTAAAATCAAGATGTTGACAGGATTATGAAGGCTCTATGGGCCAGTTTGTTTCCTTGAATCTTCCAGCTTCTACAGTAGTGTTTTGAACCTTTCTTATCTCACAGCACACTTGTACCTATAGTTAAACTTCCGCAGCAGACTTAAATTATGTTGATCAAAAAAAAAAAAAAGAACAAGAGAATATGCTCACTGTGCTTTGAGCTTCTTTCAAAAAAATTTTAATTAATGATCTTTAAAATTTTTTGCACACATCTAAGATCCTCTTGAGGCACACTAGTTGAAAATCACTGTTCTAGAGGCCACCCACATTCCTTGGCTCACAGCCACATCACTCTGACTTTTGCATCCATTCTTCCACCACCCCTGGCTGCCTCTGATGAGCATTGCATGGGCCCACCTGCATAATCCAGCATAATCTTTTCATCTCAAGAACCTGAACTTAATCTTCAATGTCCCTTTTGCCATATAAGGTGACATATTCATAAGTTCCAGGAATTAGGATGTAGACATCTTGGGGAGAGGGCATTACTCTACTTTTCTCCAAAATACCACAACTGATAAATGACAAAGAGAGGACCACTAACAGTCTCTCTCAATGCTAGAGTTACCTCTCCTCACACTCATGGACCCATGTGCATGGGCACACACATGCAAAGGCACACACATATTACAGAATAAGAAAGCAGGGGCATCCCAAGGGTATAGGACTGAGTTGAAGATCACACAGGGAGACTGAATGGCCAGGACTTGAATCTAGGCTCCCTGGTACAGCTCTCCTTCTCTAGAGTTGTGTGGCCTTACCCAGTGTCAGCCAGAAGAAGATAGTGTCTACAGTACACATGCCACTAGGATCTCAATCTTATTTTCCATCTCTCTTTTTTTTTATCTAGAGTAACAGGTGGCTAAGCCTTGTTTCTTTAATGATGACAGAACTCTACAATTGAAAAGAAACCCCAAGAGATCAAGAAGGTCTACCCTGATACCAGCCTGGTTGTTGACAACAGATGCCATAATTTAATAATTCATTTTACTAAACACACTCCAGTATTCCCTCCTGCCCAACCCATCTGTCTGAATCACTTCTGGGCACATGTCTCAAAATGCCTTTATCATTAAATAAGCACATGCCCTTATAAGCACAAAACTGTAAACTCCTTGAAGGCAAGAATTGTGAAAATACTTTTTAATTGTTTTTTCATGAATTCTTGCCCTGTATCTCTCTCACTACAACTTCAACTGCATTCTAGACAAATTAAGCCCAGTCAGGCAGGTATCACTAGAAGGCAGCCCAGGACAATAGTGGGTCCCGAGTCAGCAGGCTCCAGTGAGCTTGATCAGGGAGCACTGGGAAAGCAGTGTGAATGCTGAATAGCTCCTGGGGCCAGCAGCAGACTGGGGACAAACAGATGGTTCCTTCAGGACAACCCTATATTGTGGGTGAAAGTTCTAGGGTCGGATGGGGGAAACGTGCCATCCTTTTCTCTATGCCTTAGATTTAGCCTCTGGAGTTCATCCTCCTCTTCCAAATGAAAATGTTCTTAGTACCCACCCAAATCCCTCCAAATGCTCCCCAACCCTGTCCTCTCATGACTGCTTCCTTTGAGCTCTCCTATGAGGAGCTGTGCAGTATCTAAGGATGAGCGGGCTGAGCTGGCTGTCACAAACCAAATTACCAACTTGAAGATGGACTCAAACTAAAAAGGTTGAGCTCCCTATTAAAGAGCCAGTATAAGGGTCATATTGAACTAACATACCACTTTAATGGTTAAACAATTAGCTTCACTAAAATACACAACCAGTAAACAGACAACACAGAAAAAAATACAAATCAAAACCTAAGGAAAGAAATCAATAGGAAAACAACAGGACATTGAAGCTGCAGGGGAGTAAACCCCTGCCATGCGTAATTCCAGATTGATAGAGGAATTCAGAAGATCTAATTTTCATATTTGAGTGATTCCTGTCATCCCTCCTACCCCCTGCGATCTCCAAGTCTCAAGGGACTTCCTGCTCTGATCAGAAATCTTCATATATTGGCCCAGAGAAAGAAAAGAAGGATCCCAGGGCCCGTGACAGTGGCCACCATATATGCACTAGGTGTGGAACTGTAGCAAAATTTGAGAAATGGAGGAAAGATTCAAAGAGACTGCTGTTCTCTTCTGCATACATGTAAAGAGTAGTACTAACTGCCACACTTCTCTCTGCCTCAAAGCCTTCATGTCTTCCTTCTGCCTGGAAAACTCTGTCCCAGAGCCCCCGAGGCCTCCTGACCACACTGTCAGGTACTGTCATATCACCTCCCTTATTTTCCTCATGAGGCTAGTGCTCTCTGAAATGGGCTCCTCTGCCTGTTTGCTTGTTTGTCTATTTCCCCAGGGGCCTGGTCACCAAATATCTCTAGTAACAAGAATAGTGTCTGCTACCTAGTAAGCGCTCAATAAACATCTGTTGAAGTGACTAACAGAAAAAGAATGGTCCAAGGAACCTGGGATCTAGCTTACCCTGAGCTAAGTCTCAGTAATCGCAGAGCATTTGAGCAACTTTGTCTCCATCTCCAAGTAAGGCTTGAGCCATCTGCCTTTGAGACCTGCTTACTTCAAATGTTTTTAAATAATTCAATTATACTGAAAGCCATTCTCTAAGTTTTGTCACTAATACAAACCAAACTTCACACCTATGGGTGAGAGCCTTTTCTGTTCAAGGTCTTCTCCCATTCATTTATCCTTTACACACACACAAGTTCTCACTCACACATACACACACACATACTCCCTACCTCATAAACTCCTGATCAGACTTTGTCAGGCCTAGAAGTCTTTGTCGCTAAACTTAATTTCTGCTCTTCCTTCCTCTAAGATACCACCCTAACCACTTCTTTCTCTTCTTACATCTTCTAAGAAAAGCAGCAGCTCCCTGAAGTATGGATTCCAACATCAGCATTTCTGACAGAAGTTCTAGCAGAGCTGGCTTGGACTATAGTCATCCCTGCTGGTGACCCAGGTACTGAGGCAGGACACAGCCAAAACTTCTCAGCCCAAGCTCAGCACCCATGGCATAGGGGTTAAGGCGCCAGCCACATATACCAAGGCTGGTGGGTTCGAACCTGGCCTGAGCCAGCTAAACAACAATGACAACTGCAATAACAATAACAACAAATATAGCCAGGCATTGTGGCAGGCACCTGTAGTCCCAGCTACTGGAGAGGCTGAGGCAAGAGTATCGTGTAAGCCCACAACCTTGAGGTTGCTATGAGCTGTGATGCCACAGCAGTCTACCAAGGGTGACATAGTAAAACTCTGTCTCGAAAAAAAAATCTCAGCCCAGTGGCAGGTGGAAAAAGTGTCCCCTCCTGCCCACCTGCTGGTTGGGGACAGAGAATGGGGAGAACTGGCTCAGAAAGAAAACATTCCAGCTGCTGGAGTAGCCTTGGAGCACTGCCTTTCTCATACTTCAAGGGTGAAAAACAGCCACCTCCCTTTCCTCTCTTCTTTCCTGTCCTTACTGAGGACATCAACACCCACAGTGTTTTCCTGATGACTTGATAACCCTCAAGGAGAGGGAGCATACCCTTACGTACTGAGCTACCATTAAACAATATTCTCATCACCACCTGCACACCAGGCTTGGGGTCTGTTATTTCCAAAGTTTACCACTTCCGCACCTACCGAGAGAGAGAAGCCAGCAGAACTGGGGGAAGTTATTTAATGCCACATATGCCATATTCCTTTTGTTTACCATTTGGATCTAAAACAATTCCTAGAGAAGAAACTCAGAAGCAACAAATGCTGGCTGAAATCTGGAGGACACACAGGTCTATACAATGTGTCTCAGTGCCCCTTCCTTTTATCATCATAAAGCTAGATCCTTGGTAATCAGTGTTTTTACATCTCTTGCCCTATTACCTATCCACAGATAGGAATGTAATCCCATTCAGGGACTGAGCAAAAGCAAGGTAGTAAAAGGATTTAGGTTGGACCCTGGGGTACTACAGCTCAGAACAGAGTCTACCTAAGACCCCATGCACAGCAGCTACTCAATAAATATTTGCTGAATGAACAGGAGATTCCCTTTAATAGAATAGGCCTTACCCATAAAGTTATTAGGCAAGTGCCGTCCTGTTTAAGTACACGTGGAAGTAATTTCCCTCCTACTAAGAATGAGTTGGTCTGATTTCCATAAGAGACCTAAGGTGACATTACACAAATCAGATTGTGTATCTTTACTTCTCAAAATCCTTAAACAGCTCTCCATCCAACTCAGCTAGAGGTGATTCCTTGCCACAAGCACATGCCCAGCTGGGGCCTTAGCAATTGCTGATCCTTGTGCCTCAAAGACACCTTCGCTGGCTACCCATCAGGCCTGCCCCCTCCCTGCATTCAGGCCCTGTTCTCATAGTAGTAACTCATCAAAGAAGTCTTTCCTGGCCAAACAGGAACAAGAACAAAAGTGCCACCTATGTGGTAGGTCTGTCTGTTCATGTCTCTTCCCACCAGAAAGGAGCTCCAGCAGAACAGGAGCCCTGCCTGTTTGGTTTGCTGCTGCTCCTTGGTGCTCCGACCCTGCCTGAACTGCTGAACCAATGAGATAAACATCTCAGTGCAGGGAAAGATTATGTGTTCCTTAAACAGCAGGACAAAGGTTTGGCACCGGTACCACAGTGGTTAGCGCCAGTCACGTACACCAAGGCTGGCAGGTTCAAACTGGCCTACGCCAGCCCAAACAACAATGACAACTGCAACAAAAAACAGCTGGGCATTGTGGCGGGTGCCCATGGTCCCAGCTGCTTGGGAGGCTAAGGCAGGAGAATCGCTTAAGCCCAAGACTTGGAGGTTGCTGTGAGTTGTGATGCCACATCACTGTACTGAGGGCAACACAATAAGATTGTCTCACAAAGAAAAAAAAAAGGCAAGGCAAGAAAAGAAAGTGGCAGGAAGGACAGAGGACTTCTCACTCAGCTTTACCAAAAGTTAGTGACAAAATATGCTTAGTAACATGGGACTCAACAAGAGTACCAGAGTAAAATCCAGTATCTAATAATTAGTAAAGTGACACCAAGACTAGGTCAACTGTCTATTTCCTTTTGTCAACAAGCTTTTTCTGAATTCCTGGGCAGTAGTGAGCTCATCTACCTTGCCCTGTAGAATATAATCTTAGAATTACAAAGCAAAGTGCTAGAGAGAATCACACAGCACTGAGTGGACACAAAGCAATACACACAAGGTCAACAGAGTTGGGGAGAATACCTGAGAGACATTCGCAAAGCGAATGTCCGTATAGACAGAATGATAAGAGAGAAATATGAAAAGCCCCTTGTTTCATGTGAGAGGGATGACAGAGATGACAGTACAGTGATGCTGGGAGGGTGGGCAGAGCTGAACAACAGGTCCATGTGCTGTTTTCCACCTGTCGGGGACAGGTGGAAAGGGTTTTGAATCACACACTCTAGTTCTAGGTTCAGTGTCTCCTCCAAATGTGTGTTTCAATCTGAAAGTGTTTACTGAAAGCGTACCTATAAGAGAAGAACCAATCAGAGGCAGCAGAGTCTTATGTTCCCCGCAGTAGCAGAGAACAGCCCACATAACAGCAGCCATCATTTCCTTGAATGCTTCTTGGTGTAGAGAAGCATCAGTTCCCTTAATCCTCTCAGCACCACTAGGAGGTGGACATCATTATCATGTTCCAGATAAAAAACTTCGAGGCTCGGAGCAGTTACCTGACCCAAGGTCACCCAGTTATAAGAGGTGAGGTCAGGATTTAACTCAAGGAATTTGGTCCAAAGCCCATGTCCTTCACTAATACTCTGTACTACATCTCCAGACAACAGGAATTAGAACTGTGATGACCACTGTTACCTTGTGAACCAAAAATCAGGACACGCATGCTGACAAAAGATTTTTAAGCTGCTTCTGATTATAGGAAACAGTCTGGGAGATGGCATTTGGATGCCAAAGCAATAGGATTTCTGGGGCAGTTCATGGGCACGAAGGAACAGAAGGTCTGAAATTAGGTCTGCCCTATAAAACATGGGCCAGGTCTTGACCAGATAAGCACAGAAACAGTAAGTGACAATCCTAAGTACAGGATAGATCAGGACAGGGTACAGAGAAGGCTGACCTCAACCAGGAAGTTAGAAAAGGTTCCCCTAGGAAATAAATGATGAACTTGAACTCAAAGAAGTAGTGAGGGAAGAGCAGTCCAGGAGAGGGCACAGTCTATAAAGAGACTCTGAGTGGGCAGGAGAATGAGCAGAAAGCTAACACGACAGCACAGCAGTGTACAGGGTGGTGGACCGGCAGGCAGAGAAAGGACTGCCAGCTGCTTCATCCTGGGCTGAGCTTTCCTAGATGGAGGCAATGAAAAGAAACAAAGGGAAGAGCATGTAGGGAAATGAGGTGAAAGGTCTGGAATCAAAGCTGGCCCAGGAGGAAAGCACAGGTCCCCAAGGGTACAGAGGAAGGAGGACAGGCCTGGACAGTAGTGAACAGGCAAGCGGGAGGAAGGACAGGGCTGTTGAGGAGGATGCTTCACTACAGGCTTAGGAGCTGGACCAGCCACCCAGACCACGAGGCCCCCGATACGTGAGTGCCAGAGACAAAGGGGAGATAGAGACAGTCCCCTGAAATGAAAGGCTGAGTATTAGATGGGTAGAGGAAGACTACAAGCTATGTACCAGGGTCATCAGTGAGCCAGGGGACATCTGGACAGCAGGCAAGGCCTAGGAAAAGGCTGACCTTGGATCATAGCCTGTCCCCACAGCTCTGCTTGGTCCAGGCTTCCTGATGGCCGCAGTGCACCCAAATGCTGCAGGAACGGGCACACACTCAGGCCAGCTCAGTGCTCACAGAGCACAGCACTCCATCTGTCACCCCTGGGGAAGCACACACTCCAGCAACCCAGCTTCTCCTGCAGCCTAAATCCTCATTTGTGCACATATTTAGAAGGATGTGTGACTATTCTCTCGCCAATCACTGTCCCTGAAACATCACTCCTCCTGAAGTAATCTCTTAGTTTATAAGTTACGCTAATAAGGAAACAGCCTCACAAACAACATTAATAATGAAATACAAGACATGAAGTTCATTTGATAAAATATTCATTAAAGGTTTAAATAAACTGGGGGAAAAAAGGCACTGATTTCTGCATTAGGGAAAACCCTACAGACCTGAAGGACTAAAGAATCACACATCTGCTGTGATTCACATGTTTTAGTAATTATAACACAGAGTAGAAAGGTACACGGAATGGCCAAGAAATCGAAGATGCTCTCCAAACAGGGTGGGCCAGACAGAACATAATCAAGACCCTTCCTCCCCTTTTTCTACCTGAAGAGATCTTTTTACTTTTTTTTGGTCACAGAGGAAATTAAAATCTGTTATTGTTATTGATGGTTCAACTGAAATAAATTACAGGTAATTTAAATTTCCCAAACTTTAGAATGATTCCTTAAGAGCATTAAATCACTTTAAGGTAAGAAAATATCTGGTTAAAGATCACACCTAGGCCAGGCATGGTGGCTCATGCCTGTAATTCTAACTATCTGGGAGGCTGAGGCAGGTGGATCACTTGAGCTCAGGAGTTTGAGACTAGCCTGAGTAAGGGCAAGACTCTGACTCTGCTAAAAAAAAAAAAAAAAGAAAGAAAAACTAGGCAGACTTGGTGGCGGGTGCCTGTAGTACTAGCTACAGGGGAGGCTGAGGCCAGAGGATCACTTGAGCCAAGAATTAAAGCTTCCTGTGAGCTATGACCCCACAGTACTCTACTCAGGGCAACAGACTAAGACTCTGTCTCAAAAGAAGGTCATACCTCAAAAACTAAAAGTTTTTAAAAAAAGAAAGCTAGCAGGGATTGTAGTGTAGACCATGCTCAGGTGGGTTTTCACTGCTCTCTGGTAAAAGGAAGCTTGCCTGCTGGCCTCTATCCCCCTCACTGATAGATACTCAAATGAGGGGCACAAAGCTGTTAATCAGAATTTAATTTCTTGCCATGACCGCTGGGAGCTCATCCTCAGCTGTAATTATCTGTATGAAATATATCTACCCCGGCCATCAGCAGGGCTGGGTCTCAGTCACACTCACATACCAGTGGCAAGCAAGCAAGAAAGCATGAGAAGGTACATGAACGATGAGTTAGTGAAGGAGGGCCTGTCCCCGAGTCTGCTGTGTGCTTCACAGAGGGAGTCCTTTGAGGGGTTTAGGGAGAGAGACCACAAAGCTCTTACCCCAACAAACCCAGAATTCTTGACACAAATGATCTGTTGCCCCTGTAAGAAAGAGTCATAAAAAACGTGTACACCCTACAACTAACGAAATACCTCTGGATGTCAATTCAAAGAATCCAAAATCTGAAAACACTGTGAATGTATTTCAGAATTACTTCTTATCATGAGGCATCTGACAAGGATCTAGTTAAGTAAATTTGAGCAGAGCACCTTGGTGAGATAGGCACAATCATAAATAAGTATTGCTACCAAGACCATGTACCAGCATTCCTTCAACCAACCAGTGGTTACTCAATTAACACTGGGTTATAACATTAAGTTCAGGTATTGGTTCCACTTACCTACTGAATTCTCCTTCTGCATTACAAGGTCTTCTGTGGGACCTGAGGAATAGCTTTTGTTAAACTAGCTCCAAACATGGTTATATCTCCCTTAAAGCTCAGGTTCCTAATTTAAGCTTGGGTATAAAAAAAAAAAAAAAATCCCTTCAAGAAGTGTGGTAAAGGTGAAAGAACCTCAGAATTTGGTGGTCTAAGTCATATCCACTATTTCAGGTTTTGATTTTGTGTCAATGAATCTGAAATTTGTACTTCCAGCCTCTCTCTTCATAGCTTCAGAAGCACTTATCCACATCCCTGCCTGATGTCTCAGGATATTTTACAGCCATTTCAACTCAGCATGTCTCAAACTGAGTCCATGCTCCTGCCCGCCTTCCCACCAGTCCTTTCCCCAGGTCCTAACTCAAAAATGGCCCTAGCACCCATCCAAGCCAAAATCCAGAGAGTCTGACTGTACTACTTTTCCTCCACTACCACAACCAAATAATCCCAACTACTATTCATTCTACTGCTCAGTAATTCTTGAGTCTTTCCAATTTATCACCATCATTATCTACAGCCTAGCATTTCTTCCCAAACGACTCCAATTGCCACATGATCAGGCACCTCCATTTCCACCTGGCAACCAAAACAGACTTTCTAGACATATGTCATTCCTTTGCTTAAAACCCCTTAGCTAATTATTACTGTTAGTTTCACAATACTAGCAGACAGTTTCAAGTCCTTATAAATATTTTTGGTGGACTACAATGACTTTAAAAAGCTGAAGTGGAGGCCAGATGCAAAGGCTCACACCTGTAACCCCTGCACTTTGGGAAGCCAAGACAAAAGGATCAGGCAAGCCCAGGAGTCAAGCGAGACCAGCCTGTGTGAGCTGAACATGGCAAGGCCCAATCTCCAAAAAAAAATTTTTTTAATTAGCTGGGTATGGCAGCTCACACTTTTTGTTTCAGCTGCTAGGGAGGCTAAGGTGGGAGGATCACTTGAGCTCAAGAGTTTGAGGCTTCAGTGAGCTATAATTAATACCACTTCACTCTAGCCTAGGGGAAAGAGCAAGACTCTGTGTAAAAGAAAAAAAAAACAATATTAAAGTGGATTTATTTTGCTTTTTTCTTTTTTTAAGAGATGGAGTCTCACTCTGTCACCTAGACTGATCTTGAACTCCTTGGCCTCAAGCAATCCTCCCACCTTGGCGACCCAAAGGGTGAGGATTACAAGTGTGAGCCACCCATGCCTGGACTGCTTTGGTATGTTTTGTGATACCTCTTCTTATCACTAGAGACACTGTAGGGTGTCACAAAAACTAGCTGAGGAATTGTTACCTCAGAGAGAATGAAGAAAACAGAGGGAGTAGACAAGGAGGGTACTGAAAATGGGATATGGCCCCTTGGGACTAGACGCTGTCTGTCTTCCCAGGGGAAACCCACATACACATACAGAAGAGAGGCAGGGAAAAGTCCATGGAAAAATCCTCTCCTCTGCATGAATTCCTCTGGCTAAGGCAGGCGTTTGCCAGGGGGATGTCCTGCAGCCTAGGAGGAACTGAAACCCTTTCCTTCATCTCAACAGGGTGTCCAGCCATGTCACTAAGATGCACAGGGGAGTTTACTCTCCTGTGTTTCCCTAAGGAGTGCGTTTTCTGGCCAATTACACACAGATCCTGTGTGCAGTTTGAGGCTTACTTTGATCCTGAGCCCCACTGGAGCTCCTTAAATCAAATAAGGAAGAGAACAAAGGACCTGGAGAGAAGCAGCCGCTCCCAGCAGCAGAGACTGCGGGGAGGTGCTCTGACACATCGTTGCAGTGTGGCAGTGTTCAAAGTTTTCTTCCAGGCCTTCTCACCACCTGCCTGTGTGAGCTTCAGTCTCCTTCAGTGTCTCCCTCAGCGGGAAGTTGTCAAGGTCAGTGCAGGGAGGCAAAAGCAAGCACTTTGGAAAAGGTGTAGCCCTGCAAGCTTGAGCTAGAGCTGCCACTTCCTCCCAGGAGCCCCTCCCCTGGCAAAGCATGGCCATTAGCAGGTTGGTTCTTAGGAGGCTTTATGAGGAGGCTCAACCCCACCCCACCCCCAGTAGGAAACAGAACTCCCTTGGACAAGGACAGATCTTCACTCTGTCCTGCTTGAATCAGGTGTTCAATTCACGTGACACTAAGAAAAGCATGTTAGGGAGGTAGACTCACAAAGCAGGCTTTGATAATGCTGTGATGAAAATAGGTCAACCTGCTTTATGATTCAAACCTGGCCTCAACCCAGAGTCTGGGTTTTTTGAGTTTGGTTTTTTTGTTTTTTTTTTTATCAAATAAATTTTTTTAAAACAAAGACAATTCTTCTGGCATTAGGAATGTAAGTGGGCCAGCCACATCTGCTAAGAAGTAAATCTCTGCTACACGTTGTTGATGAATGTCCCAGCCTGACTCCCAGAATCCTGTTTCCCTAAGTACAAACCGGCCTCAGATGACAGGCTGGAGAGGGATGCTGACCAAAGGGACTCTACAAGCAGGCACAAAGTTGTGTCTTAGCAGACTTGTCAGCCCTGCGCTTCACCTTTCTATTTCTATTAATTAAACTTAATTTATGAAGCAAGTATTTTAGCAGAAGTCTAGGTGTGATTAGACAAAGGCATGTGAAGATGGCAGCTCTGACCCACATTAAAAATGAAGTAGGCAGCTCAAATTGACACATCCCTTTCTTCAAAAAAAAAACCAGAAAATGAAAAAGAACTGCAAGTATAAAGAAAAGGCATGAATTAAGCTTTTCATTCTTCAGAAAAGCCTTAAGCACAGATATACTTTGGGGATTTTTGTCTACTGAGACATTGTATTTTTTCCTCAAACCCCTCCACAACCTCTCACCATTCTGAATTTCCAAATCAGAACCAAGAGCCTCTAATAGAGTCATCTTTGCAACGCAGCAAGCTGGAAGGCAGGTATGACATCCTTTTAAGCCTTCCATGAAGCATATACAGGCAGCACAACAATTGCAGCAATCCACTAACCACACAAATCTTTCAACTTCCAAGAATCATGAAGGAGAGATAATCTTCAATCTTCAAGGAACTTACAAGTTAAATGGGGGCACAAAATCCCCAACACAATTGGAACCATGAAAAAGCAACCAAAGGTGAGCTCCCTGAGAGCAGAAAGTTTTTTTTCTGCATTCCTGTCCTAAGACATGTAAATATTGGAATGGGGGAAATGGATGAACAGGCAGATGAACAGAGGGGCTATAAATGCAATAAGATATTAGACACGGAAACAAGTGGTGAAGATTCTGCATTTTGGAATAACAGAATGAAAACCGGGGCATCACAGAGGGAAAGAAGTGAGAACATCACTCCAACCTCCTTCCCACCCCAACCCCACACCAGCACACATGTCAGAAGGCTCACTGAGAACAGGAACTATGTGCCTCTATTTTCTACCCCCCTGCCAGGACCTAGGAGACAATCAGAAAGTTATGTGTTAATGAATGAGAATGAACAGAAAGAGGAGTGGGCAGATGAAAATAGTCACCCAGGGTGTCCTGATTCCACCTGAGGTAGGAACAGCCTGACTTGGCTCACCACCCCAAACACTATATACCATAGTGTTTAATGTGGGTAATTGAATCCCACAAAGGCAAAAAAAGAAAAGAAAAAAGAAAATCTGTGAAGGGGCACACTCCTCTCACCCAGTTATAAAGCAGACTGTATCAGATGGGAAAACAAAGACTGCCACTCCAGCACCTTGTGGCTCTCTGAGGGGCTGGCCACTTGTATACCTGCTTAACAAAACGCCAAGGCAGCTGTCAGTGTCCCTACTGCTGGGCACCTCACATCCACCTGGCAGAGCTTCTGATTATAAACAGAGTGAGGACTCATGAGGAAGAAAACCCCTGTGGAGAGTCCCAAATGAGGCTCTGCAGCCACAGGAGGCCTTACACTGCGTAGGACAAGCAGCCAGCACAAATCATTCTCAAGTCAAGGAGGGGGCCTAGATAAGATTCCCAAGCATACCCACCTCGTAATGGGTAGAGAGGCACATTTGGGTCTAGCCCTATACCTGGGGGTGACAGGGCGTATGAGCCCTGTAAAGAGAAGACAGCTCAGACCACATTTGGCATGTGCTGGCCAGACAGCCTCTCAGCTTGCTGGCAGGATGTGCCAAGGTTTGTCCCTGTGCTAAATAAAGAGGGTCAAGCAAGGACCAGGCAGGGAGACTGACAATGGAAATGTCTCCTCCACATGGTCAGCCTGAGGAGCCTGGAAGCAGCAAATTTTTCTAAACAATTTGCTCTACTCTAAGTCAGCACACATATGGATTTATATCCATCTTAAATTATTTTATTCCCTGAACAACCTGAACAAATAAGTTTCTGAGACCAAGTTCTGGGCAGAGATGACACATAATCTCGCCCATCGGGTGCACAGTCTAAATGAAACATTACCCATAATTTGAGAGTTTTTAAAATGAGCCCATATGCCAGTTTTCTTCCTCCTAGACTCTAAGTAGTTATCCTTTCAAGGGTAACAGAGACCCCTAAAAATTGAATGGAAATGTGCACAAGTTTAGGGAGCTTCCAGATCACCTAAAACCCACTGGAAGGCTCCTAAGAAGTCTATGGCCCCCTGTCAAGAGCTCTGTCCCAAAGGAAAGGCTGTTTGTACCAACATCACTGGAACAGGAAAGGGGAGGTGCGGTGGGGGCTGAGAGATGACATTTTCCCCAAGTCATAGCCTGCAGAGGAGAAAAATTTAACTTGCTGCTACAGAGCTTTCAGATCCAAGATTTCCTTCCTGGGTACCCCCCACTTAGGGATTCACCCGACATCCTTCTTATGTGATACTTACTCATTCCTCTACTTAGAATGTTTTCTCCTGCAACCTTCAAATGTTCAAGGACAGGCTCAAATGCCCCTCCTTTCAAAGCCCTGCTTGCCTAGCTCCCTATACTCCCAATAACCACAAGAAAAGCCCTCTGCTACTGAGGACCCAAAGTGCATTCCCTCTCCCTGTCTTGGGTTGCTGGCCACTTTATAAACTGAGTCACAATTTTTCTATATATACATCCTCCTTCTCTCTCTCAACTCAGATCTTTAAAGGCTAAGGTTGCACATCTACTGCATCTTCCACAGTAAAGCCCAGCTGAGAACCTTACACATGAAATGTCTGCTGGTGAATGAAAGACTGCTCAGCAAGAGCCACAGGACAGCAGGGTGAGAGAGGGAGGGAAGACCCAGAAAGCAGCACCCTTTCCTACTGTGCTTGAAAGGGAAGGCAGGGACAGGGAAAATGTTGTGATCTTCAAACAAAGATGCAGAATATACTCCCATCAAGACTAGAATGCTAACTAAGGGTGAAGAGTCTGGGCATATAATATGTGGTACAAAGGATGATAAATAGGAGGAGGACCCCAGATGTAGGTTGGTATAGAAATTAACACAGTGCTGTGAGAACAGTCTGAAGGCTCCACTAGAGGCAGCTGCTTCAAAAAGTCCGACACTTTTCCAGCTCCATCCATGTAAACATGAAGGAGGTAAAGTCTCCCTTTTTCTTTATGGCTGCATAGTATTCCATGGTGTACATATACCACAGTTTATTGATCCATTCGTGGACTGATGGGCACTTGGGCTTCTTCCATGATCTGGCAATTATGAATTGGGCTGTAATAAACATTCTGATACAAACATCTTTATTGTAATGTGATTTTTTTATCTTCTGGGTATATACCTAATAATGGAATTGTAGGATCGAATGGCAGGTCTAATTTTAGATCTCTAAGCGTTCTCCAGACGTCTTTCCAAAAGGAATGTATTAATTTGCATTCCCACCAGCAATGTAGAAGTGTTCCCTTTTCTCCACATCCACGCCAGCAACTCTGGTTTTGGGATTTTGTGATATGGGCTAATCTTACTGGAGTTAGGTGATATCTCAGCTATTCTTACTTTTAAAAGAATTATTATATATTTATTCATGCTTTTAGTTTGTATAGAACCACAAATCTTTTCAAACAGGGATAAAATTGCTGAGCGTAGTGGCTCATGACTGTAATCCTAGCACTCTGGGAGGCAGAGACCACCAGTCGATTGCTTGAGCTCAGGAGTTCCAGACCAGCTTGAGCAATGATGACGCCGGGGCACTCAACCCCAGGGTGACAGTGTAAAACTCTGTCTCAAAAAAGGAAAACAAACAAATGAAAAATGCATATATAAAGAGGAATAAAGTCAATTGAGAGACTAGAGGAATTAAAGCAAGAGGAAGCTTTTTCTTCCTTTTAGAACGTGACTTAAAGCAGAGCACAGAAGTCCAGCATCATTCATTGGCAAGAGTTTCCAAAAAGAGGAGTCTAGGGTTGGTTTGGCAGAAGATTCATCCTAGGGAGGCCACAAGTGACCCCTCTGTGGCAGGAGAGTGAAAGAGGAGAGAGAAAAATACCACAATGATGGGGACCTCAATAAAAGTTCACCTTTTCACTTGTCAAAAAAAAAAAAAAAAAAAAAGCAAAGAAAAGACAGGAAAGAAATAACTATTTAGCTTATAATTTGCAGGTTTTAGGATAAGCAAAAGAAGTTTTAGAAACCTCCAGATTCTTTAAGAAACCTCCAGATTCTTACTTAAAGCTGACCCAGGAGCAGGCAGAAGGCATGCTGTGAAGACAGGGGTGGCACTGGCAGGAAGCTCATGAAACTAACCTCTAGGACTCCTCACTTGCATAAGCCCTTTTCAAGGTCCTGTGAGGGGATATAGCAATTTTGTATTTGCAATCTCTTTTAGAGTGTCTCTCAAATCGTATGAGCTTCAGTTGCAGGCAACCTCTGCCTGCCTTCTGTATGAAGGGAGCAAGCCAGAGTCACAGCCTCAGGCCCTGGGAGCCAGATGGAGGACCCTTCTTAAGGGGAAATTAATCCTTTTCTGGGGAAAGCCTGGCTACATAATTGCATGGCTGGCTACAAAACAAAAATGAGGAGCTCTTTGTTCAGAAAGCCGGAAACGTGTTGTTAAAGGGACTGAAATACAAGTGTTTTTCCTTTCTGCCACCCTCTTTCTCTCAGCCTGTCATGGTGTGTTTAATTGTCTATTTAATATTAAGCTCTCTGAGACTTGGGATTTTCTTAAGCAGCCAGGCAAGTTCTACCAACTGCTGAGTTTTCCCTCCCACGAGACACTAGAGATCAATCCTTTCTTCATAGTCAGGGCTGAGAAAGTTAAGTCAGACATTTTCTCTTCTCACTGGCCTACTGCCACAACCATAAATGGAAGGAGAACCTCCAGATGTGATAGGGGCTCAGGGGTAGGCTAAGGGCTCATTTTGCCAAGTCTTTGCCCAACATGCTGTGGCACTATGTTCATCTGACCCAAATTCTGCCCATGCCCACATCCAGAGGGTGAAGGCTAGTAACTGTCACTAGGTAAGGTGGTGATAGAGGCTAGATGAGGCTCTGGGCCTTAGGGAACAGGGAAGTGGGCAGTAGAGAACCTATCTTGCGAGGCAGTGTGAGGCAGTACCGTATATGAGCCCAGGCTCTAAGCCCCAGGTATATGCTCCTTTGTCTTATCAGACTTCACTTACCAAACACAAATTTGAAGATAAAGTATTAAGAACTTTAAGATGGTGACCACAGAACATTAAACTCCAAGTAGAGCCCCAGTTGAGCACATGGTCCTCTGAGGCTGCACCCACAGGGACTTGATAATTGGAGGGTGGTTCTGAGGCATCTTTTCCCCTCTCTTTTCCTCTTTCAAAGCTGAACTGTACAGGGTCAGTCAGGGCAAAGGTGAAGGATAGGGATAAGGATCTCTTCGTCTCTTGGTGGATTGTGGATTCTCTCTGGTTAACACAATGGTTCTCAAGATGACCTCTGTGTGACAGTCCCCAAATTCTTCCTACCTTATGGGGTGAAATATGTGAGTTCTTCAACAGCAAGGTCTGCCCACTACAGGAGTCACTAATGTAAGAGATGTCACCTTTACCACAGTGCCACTTACCCTCTCAGTAGTATATCTTATTTTACTATTGAGCTTGCTACTGGGCTCTTCTTTTCCCTGCCTACTTGGCTTGAGGTAGGAGGTGAAGGCTCCAAAGACCTATGGTATGGTTTGAATGTGCCCCTCAAAGTTTGTGTGGTAGTAATTTAATCCCTAATGCAATAGAGTAAACCTTTATGGGGTGATTTGGTAATGAGGGCTGTGCCCTCATGGATGGATTAAAGCCATTACCTCAAGAGTGGTTAATTATTGCTAGAGTAGGTTCCTAAGAAAAAGGATGAGTTTGGTTTCCTTCCTATCACTCCCTCACGCTCTCTTATCCTTCTACTTTCTGCCATGGGATAATACAAGAAGGTCTCCACCAAATGCCAGCACCTAATCCTGGACTCCCCAGCCTCCAAAACTATGAGAAAGAAATTTCTTTATTAATTATATAGTCTGCGGTATTTTCTTACAGCAACACAAAATGGACTAAGGCAAACTATAAGTCGTATAGTCTTCTTTTTTCTGTTACCTTCTTCTTTTTTTTAATTGAGACAGAGTTTGACTATGTCACCCTCAGTAGAATGCTATGGTGTCATAGCTCAGAGTAACCTCAAACTCTTTGGCTTAAGTGATTCTCTTGCCTTAGCATCCCAAGTAGCTGGGACTACAGGCATCTGCCACAACACTTGGCTATTTTTTTGTTATTGTTGTCATTGCTGTTTTAGTAGGCCCTGGCCAGGTTCAAACCCACCAGCCCCGGTGCATGTGTCCAGCACCCTAACCACTGAGTGACAGGCACCAAGCCTTCTGTTATCTTCTTAATAGCCTAAGAGTAGGATAGGTGGATAAGGCAATGACTGAGGATAATTCTGCTAGTTCAGCCTAGTTTATCATTCTCAAGTTCCACAAAGCTCTTGGGGATGGATGCAGTGCAGCCAATTTCTTTGCCAATTTATAACAAGGATGGCCTTTATTCTAGTTTCCAATACCTTGTTCCTCAGTTTCATTTGAAATCTCATCAAAATGGCCTTTATTGTTCATATTTCTATCAGCATTCTGGTCATGACCACTTAACCAGTTGCTAAGGAGTTCTAAACTATCCCTGGTCTTTTTGTTTTCTAAGCCCTCATTAGAATCAAGGCTTTTTCTAGGCTGCTCCTTCAAATTCTCCAAGCCTTTGACTGTTATCCAGCACCAAAGCTGCTTCCACATTTTCAGGTATTCATATCATCAACACCCCATTTTCAGTATCAATTTCCTACCTTTGTCTATTTTCTGTTGTTTATAACAAAATATATTAAACTGGATAATTCATAAATAAATTTATTTCTTATAATTATGAAGGCTGAGAAGTCTCAGGTTGAAGAGCCATGTCTAGTGGGAACCTTCTTGCTCGTGGGAACTCTGAAGATTCTAGAGGCAAGGCAAGATATCACATGTATGGGGACTGAGCATGCTAGTTCAGGTCTCTCTTCCTCTTCTTAGAAAGAAGTTTCCCTCCCATAGTAACCTATCAGTCAGTAAATGAATTAATCTAGTCACAAACTCTCATGATCCAAATACTTCTTAAAAGCCCACCTCTCACTGGGATTAAGTTTCAACATGAATTTTAGAGAAGACATTCAAATCATAGCCATATAAGAACCACATAAAACAGCAAAGATAGTACATAATTGTGAAAAGATTTATCCATTTATCAAAAAATATTTCCCAAGTTTTTCCACTATGCCAGAACTGTTGTGTATGCTGAAGATACAGCAGTGATAGGACAAATAGGCTCTTAAGACCTTGATTCTCACTTCTATTTTCTGATATAGCTCTTTCTAGATTTTGAAATGTGATTATCTATGTATTTAATGTGATTATTAGACCATAAATATTTGAGTGGGGGGAAGGATGTCTTATTCATGTTTAATACATAATACTTAGCACCTAATACCCTGACTGACACATAGAAGGTATTACAAAAATGTTTGTTTATGGGCCAAATGAATTCATTTGCATTGAGAATAGCATAGTTTATGAAATTCATGTAAAATTCGTGTAGTTAATTTAGTGTTACTGAAACTTCATGAAACCAAAATCCATTTTACATATTCTGAAACATAAGAACAAAAAAGTATTTTGATTAATGAAACTGTGTAAAAAAACAAACCCCATTAAAAAGGACAAATTAGTCAGGAGTTATTTTCATTTTTTTCCGATATGGCTAATTCTTTGGGGCAACAATTTTTTTTTATTAAATCATAGCTGTGTACATTAATGCAATCATGGGGTACAGTGTGCTGGTTTTATATACAATTTGAAATATTTTCACCAAACTGGTTAACATAGCCTTTATGGCATTTTCTTAAGTTGTTAAGACATTTATATTCTGCATTTAGAAAGATTCAAATGTAC
>CAUYQV010086964.1:0-10446 GCA_963574575.1 Galagoides demidoff | reverse complement strand
TGAATTATGTTTCACTGTTACCTGCACACAGAGAAGGGCTTAACCTCTTATTTCTTAGTTGATCAGTTTAATTTTCTAATTGTCTTTATATTTTATGTTTTTATCATTTAAAAAAATTTCCAAATAATTGGCTCAGTGCCTGTAGCTTAAACAGCTAAGGTGCCAGCCACAAACACCAGAGCTGGTGGGTTTGAATCCAGGCCAGGCCTGCCAAACAATGACAACTACGACCAAAAAATAGCCGGGTACTGTGGTGGGTGCCTCCCAGCTACTTGGGAGGCTGAAGCTAGAGAATTGCTTAAGCCCAGGAGTTGGAGGTTGCTGTGAGGTATGATGCTATAGCACTTTACCCAGGGTGACAGATTGAGGCTCTGTCTCAAAAAAAAAAAAAAAAATTCCAAGTATTAATTGTGGGGGTACAAGTGTTTTTTATTACATGGATATCTTGTATAATGGTTAAATCAGGGCTTGTGGTTTTCCCATCAGCAGAATAGTGTTTATTGCACCCAACAGGTAAGTTTTGTCCTGTACCCATCATCTCCACTTTTTGTTTCTCATGTCCTTTATGTCACTATGTGCCCTGGAGTACCCATTGTTTAGCTTCCACATGTTTTGGTGTTTGGGTTTCCATTCCTGAGATACTTCATCTAAGATAATGGTTGCCAGTTTCATCCAAGTTGCTGCAAATAGCATTAATTCATTCCTTTTTATGACTGAGTAGTACTCCACAGTATATATACACCAAATTTTCTTTATCCACTCTGAATTGAAGAGCACTTAGGTTTCCACTTTTTAAATTATTTATGCTGAGGTAGATGAGACGTTCAGGTGCAGGTGTTCTTTTGATAAAAGGACTTCATTTCCTTTGGGTAGATACGTGAGATTATTAGATTGAATAGTAGATCTCCATTTATTTCTTTGAGAAATCTCCATACTGTTTGCTGTAGAGTTGTCCCCAAGCTCCAGGGTGCACACAAGTTCCAGTCTGTGGTCTGTTAGGAACCAGGCTGCACAGCAGGAGGTGAGTGGTGGGTGGGTGAGCTAGGGAAGCTTCACGTTACAGTTGATCCATCCCTCCTCTCACTATCTAAGCTCCACCTATTAGGAGCATGAACCCTATCTAGGCTGTGCACACTCCTTATGAGAATCTAATGCCTGATGATCTCAAGTGGAGATGCTTGAACCATCCAAAGTCATCCACCTCCTCCCTGACTGGTCTGTGGAAAAATTATCTTCCATGAAACCAGTTCCTGGTGCCTAAAAGTTTGGGGACCTTTGCCACAGAGGTTGTATAATTTGCAGTCTCATCAACTTGTAAGTGTTCCTTTATCTTTGTATCTACCCTAGCATTTATTATTTTTGACTTTCTAGTTATAGCCATTCTGATAGGGTGAAGGCAGTGTTATGGTTTTAATTTGCATTTCCCTGATGATGAGGGACATTGAGCATTCGTTTTATTTTTTTTGGAGACAGAGTCTTACTTTGTCACCCTCAGTAGAGTTTCGTGGTATCACAGCTCACAGCAACCTCAAACTCTTGGACTGAAGCCATTCTTTAGCCTCAGCCTCCCAAGTAGCTGGGATTATATAGGCCCATCAGAATGCCCAGCTAATTTTTTTTTTTTAAGAGACAGGGTCTCGCTCTTGCTCAGGCTGGTCTTGAACCAGTGAGCTCAGGTAATCCACCTGTCTCACAGAATGCTAGGATTACAGGCATGAGCCACCTGCACCCAGCCCTTGAATTAATTTTTGTTCATGGTGAGAGGTAGGGTCCTATTTCTTGCACATGTGGTTATCAATTTTCCCAGCAGCATTTATTGAGTAGGGCTTCCTTTCCCTAGTCTGTGTTACTGTCTGCTTTGTTGAAGATCAATTGATTATGGGTTATATGGGTTTATATCTGGGTTCTCTATTCTGTTCCATTGGTCTATATCTCTACTTTTATACTTTTACCATGCTGTTTTGGTAAATAACTATAGGCTTATAGTATAATTTGAAATCAGGTAATGTGATACCACCAGATTTGTTCTTTTTAGTTAAGATTTCTGGCTGGGCACGGTGGTACTCTGGGAGGCTGAGGTGGGTGGATTGCTTGAGCTCAAGAGTTAAAGACCAGCCTGAGCAAAAGTGTGACCGCTGTCTCTACTAAAAATAGAAAATCTGAAGCAAGAGAATTGCTTGAGCCCAAGAGTTTGAGGTTGCTGTGAGGTATAATACCATAGCACTTTACCCAGGGCAATAGCTAAGACTGTCTCAGAAAAGAAACAAAGAAAAAAACAGATTTTTTTTGCTATTTGGGACCTTTTTTGGTTCCAAACTGAGTTTAGTATTTTGTTTTCTAGATCTGTGAAACATGAGCCTGGTATTTAGATAGAAGTTGCATTGCATTTGTAAGTCACTTTGGGTAGTAGGGCCATTTTGGTGGTGGTGTTCTGTCAGTCCTTGAGCAGGGTGGTTTCTCCATTTGGTTGTGTCATCTGATTTCTTTCATCAGTGTTTTGCCATTCTCCTTGTAGAGATCTTTAAAGGTCTTTATTCATACATATTTTATTGTCCCTGGACTTCATATCTGCCCCATATTTCAGCCTGGACAGCTCTATTTTATCTGTGTATGATTTATAAATTTTTTTGTTGGGCAGTGCCTGTGGCTCAGTGGGTAGGGCGCTGGCTCCATATACTGAGAATGGTGAGTTCCGGCCCCGGCCAAACTGCAACAAAAAAATAGCCAGGCGTTGTGGTGGGAGCCTGTAGTCCCACCTACTTGGGAGGCTAAGGCAAAGAGAATCGCCTAAGCCCATGAGCTGGAGGTTGCTGTGAGCTATGATGCCATGTACTCTACTGAGGGTGATAAAGTGAGACTCTGTCTCTACAGAAAAAATAAATTTTGTTGACAAAGAATTCATAGTAACATAACATTCACCATTTTAAAGTGTAACATACAGTGGGTTTTTAGTACATTCAGTATGTTGCACAGTTATTGCCATTATCTCATTGCAGAACATTTCCATCCCCCAGATGAAGCCCTATACATAATAGGAGTTAGTTGCAATTTTCCTCCTACCCCTCATCCTTTGACAACCACCAGTCTTTTTTTTTCTTTTTTTGAGGCAGAGTCTCACTATGTCACCCTCAGTAGAGTGCAGTGATGTCACAGCTCACAGCAACCTCAAACTCTTGGGCTTAAGCAATTCTTTTGTGTCAGCCTCCTAAGTAGCTGGGACTACAGGTGCCCACAACAATGCCTGGCTATTTTTTTTTTTTTTTTGAGATAGAGCCTCAAGCTGTCCCCTTGGGTAGAGTGCTGTAGCATCATAGCTCACAGCAACCTCCAACTCCTGGGCTCAAGTGAGTCTCCTGCCTCAGTCTCCCAAGTAGCTGGAACCACAGGTGCCTGCCACAATACCTGGCTGTTTTTTGGTTGCAGCCATCATTGTTGTTTGGTGGTCCCGGGCTAGATTTGAACCCTCCACGTTAGGTGTACGTGGCTGGCACCTTAGCCACTTGAGACACAGGTGCCAAGCCCCTGGCTATTTTTTTTGTTACAGTTGTCATTGTTCTTTAGGTGGCCCTGGCCGGGTTCGAATCTGCCAGCCTCCATGTATATGACCGGCTCCCTAACCATTGAACTACTTTATTTCCAAGGATTTGTCTCTTACAGACATTTTATACAAATGCAATAATAATTTGTGGCCTTTTCTGTCTGGCTTTTTTGCCTAGCAGAATGTTTTCTAGGTTTATCTGTGTTCTAGCATTTATCAGTACTTTATTCCTTTTTATGGTTGAACATTTCTTCACTATATTGATATACCACATTTTGTTTATTCATTAATTAGTGGGCAGACATTTTGATTGTTTGCACTTTTTGACTGTCCTGAATAATGTGCCTATGAAAATTTGTGTTAAAGTTTTTGTGTTTGGTTATATACTTTGAATTCTTTTGGATATATATCTGGCAGTGGATTTCCTAGGTTATTTAGTAATTCTATTATCTATGTGCTTATGCTTGAGTTAACAAAGTGGATTTGTTTGAAAATAAGATTTTTAGACAATCAACAAAGGAAACGTACAAAAAAAATACATAAAAACGCCCACCTAGTTATGATGGAGAAACTATTGCTCTTAACTACTAGGATGATTCTCTAGACTTCAGTTTTTGCATTTGTAAATGTACCTAGGTTGAGCTAGATGATTTCTGTGACCCTTTTAGTTTACTCATCTTGAAATTAAGATTGGAATTCTTTTTTTTTTTTTTGAGACAGAGTTTCACTTTGTTGTCCTTGGTAGAGTGCCATAACCTCACAGCTCACAGCAACCTCCAGCTCTTGGGTTTAGCCGATTTCTCTTGCCTTAGCCTCCCGAGTAGCTGGGACTACAGGCTCACGCCACAACACCTGGCTATTTTTTTGTTGCAGTTTGGCCAGGGCCGGGTTTGAACCCACCACCCTCAGTATAAGGGGCCAGTGCCCTATTCACTGAAGCAGAGGTGTCGCCCAAGATTGGAATACTTTTTAGAATTTCATACAGAACACATGATTTTGAGATTGTATTGATGGGAGTAATACAGATTGGGACTTATTGTAACATGTTATTAGAGGAATGAGTAGGTTGAGCTTGAAATTTCACTTTGGGTTGTTTTTAATGATATACAGTTAAAATGTTGATTGTCTTAGGTTTGGGGGAAGAGTTAGATCAATGAAGGATTGTCATTGCCATTTTTCCCACACTTAGTGGGCCATAACTACCTTTATAGTTGGTTTGATTTCATAATGCTGTTCCTTTTTTGGTTAATAACTAATTTATGATTATTTTAATCCTAGGAGTTTGCAGTCCCTGATTATCGTTCTTCTCATATTGAAGTCAGTCAAGCGTCACAGCTTTTGCAGCAACAGCAGCAGCAGCAGCTTCGAAGACGACCTTCCTTGCTTTCAGAATTTCACCCAGGTTCTGACAGGTAAAAGAGCTTCTTTTATATTTCCATCTAGGATTGTAATTGTGAAATATGCATATATTTCATAATTATGTCATGTATTTTATTATTTATTTTATTTTTATTATGTATTAACTAAGCCATGAGTAGCCATTTTTATTTTCATTTTTAAAAATTACTTATTTTTTATTATTTTTTTTTTGCAGTTTTTGGCTGGGGCCGGGTTTGAACCTGCCACCTCCGGTATATGGGTTCGGTGCCCTACTCCTTTGAGCCACAGGCACCGTCCTATTTATTTATTTTTGAGACAGAGTCTCATGTTGTTACCCTGAGTAGAGTGCTATGGCATCATAGCTCACAGCAACTTCTAACTCTTGGGGACAAGCCATCATCTTGCCTCAGTTTTTCTATTTTCAGTAGAGATGAGGGTCTCAGTCTTGCTCAGATTGATCTTGAAGTCGTGAGCTCAAGCAGTTCACCCACCTTGTCTTTCCGTCTTTCCACAGTGCTAGGATTACAGTCGTGAGCCACCTGGCAAACCTAATTTTTTTTTTTTTTTTTTTTTGAAACAGAGTTTCATTTTGTCACTCTAAGTAGAGGACTGTGGCATCACAGTCAAACTCTTGGGCTGAAGCGACTCTCTTGCCTCAGCCTTCCAAGTAGCTGGGATTATGGCGCCCACCACAGTGCCCAGCTATTTTTTTGTTATAGTCGTCATTGTTTTTTAATGGGCCTGGGCTGGGTTGTGGACTGGGTTGGAACCCACCAACCCTGGTGTATGTGGCTGATGCCCTAGCTGCAGGCGCCAAGCCATTGAACTCATGAGCTTAAGGGATCCATCCACCTTGGACTCATAGAGTGCTAGGATTATAGGCATGAGCCACTGTGGCTGGTGACTAGCCATTGCAGTTTTTTTTTTTTTTTGAGACAGAATCTCACCATGTTGCTCTCAGTGGAGTGCTGTGATGTCACAGCTCATAGCAACCTCAAATTCTTGGGCTTAAGCAATTCTCTTGCCTCAGCCTCCCAAGTAGTTGGGACTACAGGTACCCATCACAAATGCCTGGCTGTTTTTTGTTGTTGTTGTTGCAGTTGTCATTGTTATTTAGCAGGCCTGGGCTGGGTTCAAACCTGCAAGCCCAGGTGCATGTGGCCGATGCCCTTAATCACTGAGCTACCGGTGCCCAGCCAATTGATTACAAGTTCTTAAAACTTGTTAAAACTCCAAAATTTAGAGTTAATATTATATAGTATAGAGTCATGTAGACCTATGTTTGAATCCTAGTCAGCTGTGGAGCCTTGACTATGTTCTTTAAACTGGTGGTGTTGTCAACTTGGGCTGCATATTAGAACCGTCTGGGATGCCCTTCTTTCATTACAGAACATTTAAATCAATAAAAATATCTGTCTGGGTTGGGCCCAGATATTAGGTTATAGCCAGAGTTTCCCCAGTGATTCTCATTTGCAGCCAGTGTAGCAAATAGTTGATTGATTCAGACTTTTCAAGCACCATTTTTCATACCTATAAAAATGGGGATAAGTTTGGTTCGGTGGCTTATGCCTTTAATACTAGCCCTGTGGGAAGCCAAGGCAGGAGATCACTTGAAGTCAGGAGTTCCAGACCATCCAAAGCAAGAGTAAGACCCTATCTCTACTAAAAATAGAAAAAATTATCAGAGTGTAGTGGTGTGTACCTATGATCCCAGCACTTGGGAAGCTAAGGCAGAATAGCTCAAGCCCAAGAGTTTGAGGTTTCAGTGTGGTATGATGATACCACTGTTCTAGCTGAGGTAACAGAGCAAGATTCTGTCTCTAAAAAAAAGGGGAAAAAAGAAAGATGGAGACTTTACCTCCTTCATGTTTACATGGATGGAATTAGAAAATGTTCTTCTTAGCAAAGTATCTCAAGAATGGAATAAAAAGTATCCAATGTACACAGCCCTATTTTGAAACTAATTCGTAGTTTTCATAGGAATGTCATAACCTAATTATAGCCTTAGAATATGGGAAGGGGGGTGGGAGAGGAGAGGTGAGGGGGGTTGATGGGGGGAGGGAGGGTGATTGGTGGCGTCACCTCTATGGTTTATATCCTACAAGGGTACAAGTGAATCTTTCTAAAAGCAGAGTATGAATGTCTTAATTCAATAATTAAGAAAATGACATGAAGGCTATGTTAACCAGTTTGATGAGAGTATTTCAAAATGTATATGAAAACAGCACACTGTACCCCATGATTGCATTGGTGTACACAGTTATGCCATAAGAAATAATAAAGGAAATTTGAATGGGAAAAAAAGGAGGGGGGAAAGGAGAATCATAATGGCCTTGTCCTCAAATAGTAGTAAATATTCTAGCAGGTACTATGGGCCCTGCACATGGTAGGTACTCTTTCCTCCATTGTTCTTACTATCTCTTTTTTCCATTCATTCTCACTTATTATTATTATTTTAAAGACAGAGTTTCACTTTGTCACCCTCAGTAGAGTGCTGTGCTGTTACAGCTCACAGCAACCTCCAGCTCTTAGGCTTAGGTGATTCTCTTTACTCAGCCTCCCGAGTACCTGGGACTACAGGTACCCGCCACAATGCTTGGCTATTTTTTTGTTGCAGTTTGGCTGAAGCCAGGTTTGAACCTGCCACCCTCAGTATATGAGGCCAGTACCCTACTCACTGAGCCACAGGCATCGCCCTCATTCTCACTTTTAATCTGAAGTTTTTTAAAAATAAATTTTATTGTTTAAGGTATACAATATGATGTTCTGGAGTATATATAGTTATTAATGAAGCTATTATAATTAAGGAAATGAATATATCTATCATCTCACAGTTACCCTTATTTTTTTTTTCCCCTATGTCAGGAACAACTAAAGTCTCATTCAGCATGAATTTCACGTACAGCACAATTTTATTGCCTGACGTCCTCATCTTACACATAAGAACTCCATAGTTGTTCTTCCCACATATGTACTACATTGTATGTCCTCTGACCTACATCTTCCCATTCCTACCCAACGTTTTTTTCCTCTGTGTTTATTTGAATTTGTTCTTTGTGTGTCTTTTTAGATTCCACATGTAAGTGAGATCATGCAATAGTTTTTTTTCTGTATCTGGTTTATTTCACTTAGCATAATGATCTCCAGCCACATCCATTTTGTGGCAAATCGCAAACTCATTGTTTTTTATAGGGCTGAATTATATTCCTATGTGTGTATTACTATTTCTTTATGTATTTATCCATCAACAGACATTTACATTGTTATCATATCTTGGCTATTGTGATTAATGTTGCCATAAACATGGGAGTACAGATACCAAAGCAAGACCCCAAGACCCTACCTCTACTTAAAATAGAAAAATTATCTGGGCATTGTGGTAGGTACATGTAGTCCCAGCTACCCAGGAGGCTTAGGAAGGAGGATTGCTTGAGCCCAGGAGTTTGAGGTTGCTATGAGTGAAGCTGAGGCCATGACACTCTAGCCTGAGTGACAGAGCAAGACTCTGTCTCAAAAAACAAAACAACAAAAAAAGTAATCCCAGCACTCTGGGAGGCCAAAGTGGTTGGATTGCTTGTGCTCACGAGTTCAAGACCAGCCTAAGCAAGTGCAAGACCCCTATCTGTTAAAAAAAAAATAGCCAGGTGTTGTGGAGGGTGCCTATGGTTCCAGCTACTTGGGGAGGCTGAAGCAAGAGGATCTCTTGAGCCCAAGAGTTTGAGGTTGCTGTAAGCTATGATGCCATGGCACTCTAGTGGGGGCAAGATAGTGAGACTGTGTCTCAGAAAATAAAAACAAAAAAAAAAAGAGGAATGAAATGAACAGTGTTAATGAGATCTTTATTTTTAAAAATATTTACATATGCTTGTGTAGAGAGAGACAGAGATAGAGAGATGGGCTGTGCCTGTGTTCCCCAGGCTTGTCTTGAACTTCTGGCCTCAAGGGATTCTCCTGCTTCTGCCTCCCAAAGTGCTGGGGTTATAGTCTTGAGCCACCTTGCCTGGCCTACTAATTTTCTTTTTATGTATTAGGCCTCAAGAAAGGAGAACGGGATATGAACAGTTTCACCCAGGCCCATCCCCTGTGGATCATGATTCACTGGAATCCAAGCGCCCGCGTCTGGAACAGGTTTCTGATTCCCATTTCCAGCGTGTCAGTGCTGCGGTTTTACCTTTAGTGCACACGCTGCCGGAAGGGCTGAGGTCTACAGATGCTAAGAAGGTAAATATTTGTTCTCTTACCCCGTAGAGTTGTAGGTTTATAATGGTTATTTAGTCATATTCAGTCACAACACCTAAGAGAAGGTTCAGTTATGCCAGTATCCAAAGGTTAGTGCTATAGGAAAGTAAAAAATTTGCTAAACAAAATTGAAAACCACAGATGGAGTGCCCTAGACCATTAAAATCAGTTTTACTTTGGTAAATGAAAATAATCTGAAAAGACTACTGTAAAGAAAAGTTCTTTGGGTGGCACCTGTGGCTCAAAGGAGTAGGGCGCCAGCCCCGTATGCCAGTGGTGGCGGGTTCAAACCCAGCCCTGGCCAAAAAAAAAGAAAGAAAAGTTTCCATTGAATATTTTCAAGTATTTTGGCTTGTTGGACTATAAAATGTGGTTAGAGGTACTCAAGACTACTGGCATAGTTAAATTTAAATTAAATTGTAAATAAGCCTTTTAAATTCAGTAATTTGTTAATTTGCTACATGGGAGAAAACACATTTCAGGTAAAGTTTAACTGTTCATGTAATTTTGTCTTTTCTTTTTTTGAGACAGAGTCTCACTTATACACCCTTGATAGAGTGCATTGGCGTCTTAGGTCACAGCAACTTCAAACTTTTGGGCTCAAGTGATTCTCTTGTCTCAACCTCCCAAGTAGCTGGGAATATAGATGCCCGCCACAATGCCCAGCTATTTTTTCATGCAGTTGTCAATTGTTGTTTAGCAGGCCTGGGCCAGGTTTGAACCCGCCAGGCCCAGTGTATGTGGCCTATCAACTGAGCTACGGATGCCAAGCCAATCTCTTTTCTTAATATAATGTCTATGTCTTTTGCTTTTGCCCTTCCTGAGTCCAAGATAACGTGAATCCTTGTTTTTTTCTTTGTTTTTATTTCAGGCTTTTTTTGATTTGCTAAAAACCCTCTCACAAATGTTTGCTATTACTTGGCTTTTATTTTGATGTAAGATATGAGGTAGGAATATAATTCTTTTTCTTCAAAGTTGCCTGGATGTTCCAGCGGAAGATTATAGCTTCATGAAGGTGGGGATCATGTCTGTTTTGATCACCACTCTTTACCTAGTTCTTTTTTTTTTTTTTGAGATGGATCCTCAAGCTATCCCCCTGGGCAGGGTGCCATGGCATCACAGTTCACAGCAACCTCCAACTCCTGGGCTCAAGCGAGTCTCCTGCCTCTGCTTCCCAAGTAGCAGGGACTACAGGCGCCCGCCACAACGCCCGGCCATTTTTTGGTTGCAGCCATCATTGTTGTTTGGCGGGCCCAGGCTGGGGATTCGAACCCGCCACCTTAGGTGTA
>CAUYQV010086962.1:0-45089 GCA_963574575.1 Galagoides demidoff | reverse complement strand
TTTTTTGTTTTTTTTTTTTTTTGTTTTTTTTTCAACCCCCCCACCCCCCCCGGTCTTTTGGCATTTTTTGTTTTTTACAAAAAAAAAAAAAAAAACAAAATTTAAAAAAAAAACCCCCCCCCCCCCCCCCCCCCGCCAAATAAAATTCAACTAGAGCTTTCTGTCTGAGAATCATTGCACGAGAATTGGCTCCTGAAGCCAGAGGGATGGTAACCCAGGCTCTGCAGAGAAGTGGTTGCACAGTGGGTGTAAGGTTTTGGTTGTTACTCATTTTGATGACTCCAAACAAGAGAAGGGAGGGGCATCAGATGGGACCCAGCACTCCCCAGTCAGGGTGTAGAGGTTTGCCCCTGAAGTCCCACCTACTCAAGAAGCCGAGGAAGGAGGATTGTATGAGCCCAGGAGTTGGAGGCTGCAGTGAGCTATGATTGTGCCACTGCACTACAGCCTAAATGACAGAGTAAGACTCCCTTCTCTTAAAAGAAAAAAAAAAAAAGCATTAGATAGAAAAAAAGAGCTGCCCAGCCACTTGGTAGAGTGGAAAAAGAGAGTCTAGAGTTCTTTAGCCTTAGTATTTCAATGCTAATTTCATAAGCATATTTTTTAGTCTGGCGTCACCATGCAAGTTACACGTGTTTTTGGTTTTCATTGCTGGAAGAGAATTTGCAAGGTGGCAGAGAATTTCTTACGTAACTTTGGGCTACTCCTTTATCTCTGCATCACCATTACCGTCATCTTTTTCTTTGTAATCATCTTCGTTATCTTAAGAACTCTGGTTGACAAGGTAACCAGGTTAATAGTTCCTAATGGTGTCATTCAGAATTACTCACTGGTAATTCACTTCGGCCTCTGATCTAATCAAGAGCCCTTTTCTGCAGACCCAAATCACCTAGTTGGCTCATAGTGTACCATGCGATGTACTGATTATAGTGTAACTCCTATTCACCCCTCATAATTCATACAGAAATCCGAATTATTGACATGTTTGCACATTTTACTAACAATGTGGATCCTAGATTCCCTTTTTGAGAACGTAGGTGGGTACTGTACATTTTTTTTTTTTTTTAACTTTCTGAGAAGGTAGAAGGTTGTGCTTCTCATTGTTCAGGGATACTTGACATGTAGTAAAGTATCAGAATATCATCAGAGATGTATTTTTAGCTTTTGTGTTACTTGATGACTTTCTTTGATATTGCGTTATATCAGTTATAAGGGTACATAATTTAAGATGAAAGGGGTTCCATTTTGATCCATAGACTCTATTTCCCAGAGGGTGAGATGAGTGCTAATGAGGAAAATGTTTCTTTTCACGATGAGACTCCTGGTGGACTAAAACAGGCATAAGTGGGTTTCTGTTCTCTAATGTGCCAGCTCCTTTTCATGCTTTGGTAAGACAGGTCCTCATTCATATTCAGGCATGTGGTGAATATTTTCTGTGTGCAAGATACTATTCTAGATTCCGTGATAGATATGAAATCCTACTTTGAACTTTAAGGAAGTAAAAATGAGAATTGTGAAATTTTCCTAGAATTGTTTTTCTTGCAATTTAGGGCCATTGTGAATAATAGTCTATCCACATGAATCTATTGTTGGGAAAACATTTATAAGCAGAAGCATCCAGAGAATTGCTGGATTCAACCACAGATATTTAGAGATGGGAGGGAATTTAGACTTCTCTCATTTTACAGAAAAGGAAATAGCATTGATGGTTCCTAGAAAGATGACATTTCAAAGTTTCCTGGTATTTTTGTATGCTTTTAGGCTGGACTTGTCTTACTTTTCTAAACTCTCCTTTCACACCTTAATATAAGAGCTTCAACTCTAAGACTGCAGGTTTCTTCACTGTCTCCACAACTCCATTCTGCCTTTAGGATCTTATCAAAGCTATTTCCTTCTTGAAATTCACTCTTTCCCTTTTCTGTTCATCCAAATCCTGTCTTTTACTTTAGATCTTTGGTGCAAGATTCACCTTTTCTGAGGAAGCTTCTCCTCGATACTTTAGCCTTTATTGTGGACTTGTAAGGGGAGTTCTGGAAGGATAGCTAAATTTGACAAATATGTATTAAAGTTCTCTTACATTTTAATCTCTATTGGAGTCTGAGGGAATGTAAAAAGAGGAAAAGAAATAGAAATACTTAGCACACAAGAACTGCTTGTGTAATTAATTGAATTCTCTTTATTTTCATGGATTCCATAACTTAATGGAGAAGACTATAACATCTGGAAACAGATAAATGATAACACAGGCACTCCGCTACCTCACCATGCTATTTGGTGCCTTAGTGAATTTGCGTATATCATAGTTATAGTCTGGAAAGTCCCCTACACCTCACACCTGAAAAAGCCTTCTCTGAGACTCAACGTGACAAATTGAGAGACTTCTTTCCCCCTTTCATTTTTAAAGTTCTATTGTGTGTTGTCACATCTACTTTTCCCACTATACTGTGGACTTGTAAGGGGAGTTCTGGAAGGGTAGCTTAATTTGACAAATATGTCTTAAAGTTCTCTTACATTTTAATCTCTATTGGTGTTGGAGGGAATGTAAAAAGAGGAAAAGAAATAAAAATACTTAGCACACAAGAACTACTTGTGTAAGGGCAGGATCATATCATTCATCCTTATAAGCTGTGTTAGGCACAATGCTTGAAGCATGTAGGTAGTCAATAAATATTTGTTGAAGAAGGAAATGACTGTACTTTTAGTATAAAAAAAAGGACACCTAAGAGGAATACTCCAGTAAGATTAATGTAGAGTGGTAAGTCTTTATGAAGGGTTGGGAACTGAGCTACATGTTAAAGGTAGATAGGATTTAGATTAATGATATTATTAAAGTAATTGCTAGCTAGCATTTATTTGGCACTTATAATGTGCCAGGTACTGTTCTATAATGTATGTTATTCCAGTGATGGATAAACTAAAAGCTGAAAGCCTGGTTTCACCACTATGAAATCTATCAATGTAGCGAATACACTTGTACCTCATAAATGTATGCAAATAAAGAACCATTTAATCTCCCCCCAAGTCAGATGAAGTAGTTACTATGATTACTATGATCATGCTATTTCATAGGTGGGAAACCTGAAGCACAGTATATAGAGCAACTTCCCTGCGGTCACACAATGACTGAGTATGGAAATCCAGATAGTCTTGCTCCAGGATTCATGTTCTTGGCAATGCTATGTTGCTGCAGAAGGGAGAAGCCATATTAATAAAGAAATCAAACCAGGAATACTGTCATTTCATATTCTTGAAACAGATGGCAAGTCTGAATGTGTAGAGGCATGAAGAAGTAGGGCGGAGTCAGGTTAAACAAAGGATTGAACACTGATAACAGAAGTTCAAGCTTTATTTTTCAGGTGTTTTGAAGTAGCTGAACTGGGTAAAAAGAAAATATGTAGGAATTCTTATTTTTGGAGTGAAGCTGAAGTCATGGGAATGAATGGCTAGTTGAAAGGAGAAGGTATAATTACAGAAAAGCAGACTGGAGCTGAATCTGAAAAATAGCTCTGGTTAGGAGTAAGCTAAAAAGGATGACAAGTTAGTGGAGGAGACAGATGTGGTTAGAGAGGCCAGAGGGGAATGTCTAATGGAATGTCACCAAGGCCAAAGGGGGGAGTAGTTTTGAAAAGAGACAGTGGTTAATGGCAATATGTGTAGGAGGGAAGGAGAACTGAATAATGGCTTGGGATTTGGCTGAAAGGAGGCCAATTGGGATTTTAGAGTTTAGGCAGAGTCATGGGGAAAGACAGTAAGACTTCACAGGGTTAAGAAAAAGTGGAGGGAGACAAAACTGAGACAGTGGAAAAGGAGAAGAAATAGATAAGGTAAAGACAATTATATCACTCAGAATGTCTCACATGGTATCTTGTTCATGGTAGGTATGAAATAAATGTTTACAATCTGAACAATTTACTTACCACATGGAAGGAGCCAAATGCTGGACGTGTGTGTGTGTGTGTGTGCGTGATGTGTGTGATGTGTTGCATTGCAGGACTGGTAGGGAGAGAAGGCTGTTAGGAAAGAAAGCAGGAGGAGGGACAGGGAAAAAAGGAGGGTGGGGCCGTTTGTACAAGGAAATGGGGAGGGAGGTTTGAAGCACAGGAGAGGGGAGTACTAGAGAGAGGAGGACAAATCTCTAAGAAGATGGTCAGGAAGAGAAGAGCTTTATAGGGACAGAGTTATTTTGGGATGAAGCTAAGGTAGAGGAGTAAGTCCATGCTGGTAAGCCAGAGGTTAAAAACTGCCTTGTTAAATAAGTCAATAAAAATAATTTTCTCAAAATAGATCACAGTGACAAACCTGTATCAGCAAAGGTCACTTCAAAGACTGAGTCATGTGTCTTTTATATTTTTGCCTGAATCCTCAAGAATTCACAATGATTGGACTTGACCTCAGCTCATGGCAGCGATAACAGGGTCACTAGGTTCAAACCAACCCTGCCCAACATTGTCTGCAGGGCTCCTGTTTACAGTCAGGGATGTTAATCTTAGTATCTCCCTGTATATTTCAGAAGAAGGATGTGGTTGCTTGACCTAAAGCCGAGGATTTCTCAAGGTTGAGGGGTGCGATTAGGACTTTTAGTCTGTTGTACTATGACATAATTTTTTCTAGTCCACAGTTTCTTCATCTGATATATGAAGAGATTAGACTAGAGGATATCTCAGGTCTATTTTCTGGCTTAAAAATCCTTCTACAGTGAAATAAAAAAATGCCAGTTTTTATCAGCTTTATCAAGGCAATTCACCTCACCCCTTTGTGAATGCTCATCTGATCTGACATAACAAATGCAAGGAATTGCAAACCAGGTCATCCCTGAATTCTCTTGGAGGGATTGCTCACCAGGATCTTAGATGCTAATGTGCTTAGAAATGACTGTGGGACTTTGGGTGTGTGTGTGTGTGTGTGTGTGTGTGTGTGTGTGTGTGTGCAATTTTACCTTTGTTGTCTCTTATTGTCCTATATAAAGATCAAGTCCAACATAGTAATTATTTCCAAATAATTGCCCAAATAAAAGTCCATGGCTATCCAGGCCATGACACTTACCTTAGAAATTCTGTATATGCCAAACCTGAGTTGGCTCTTCATAGGTTTAGGATTTAGGGAGAATGGATCAGACAGGAAAAATAGACTGCTGTCTTTTTTATAGAGTTGGTTTGAATGAGGGCTAAGAATGATGGCGCCTTGATGGTTCTCAAATTTGGTCACTAGATTAAAAAATACATCTATTTAGAAAAAAACATATTAATGGAGGAGGTCCCTCTAGACCCATGGGTTTTCTAATGATCTATTGACTGAATTACCATCATAATATTTATACAGAAAGCTATGAGGCCCTGGTTACATGCTATTTGGACTACAGGCAGCCTTTTAGGATATAAAATTTGATTTTGGGGAGTGGTTTGGCAGCTTTTTGTATGTGGTGCCACTTTCATATAAGTGGTACCCATATGTAGCCATATTGTCCTCTGAGATTGCCCTGCTAGTATTAAGAGAAGGGAGGAAAATTGCAGACTTATGAACTGGGTCACATTGTCCTCAAGTTTGCTTTGTGTTTAGGAAATTTGGGGGTTGGAGTGCTCAACTCCTGTGTTTCTGGGCAGTGTTGACAGCACAGGCAATGGTTTTCAGAAGTTTCAAAATATTAAATGTCTTTCTAGTACAGTTGGTTTCTCAATGAACATTCCTGCTCTACACTGGCTCCCTCGACCTCTACTCTTACCCTTCTGACTCCTTAGGATGTTTTCTCTGGGATGCCTTACTCGCCTCTCAAACCAACTTATCTAAATATGAACCCAACAGCTTTTTTCCCAACAAATTTCCTCTCTTAATTTAACTAATTTTGTCAGCAGTGCCTCCGTTCTTGCCCTCACCCAGCCTATGAACTCCGTGTCAGTGTCCATTCCTGCTCACTGTGAGTCTGCTCAGACCAGCTCCAAGACCAAGTCCAGCCCCTTTGACCTCAGCTGCCACCTCCACAGCTCAGGCCTTGTAAACTCATGTCAATGTATTTCTTTGGCCCCCAGAATGATCACTCACCACTGTGCTAACCTTCCTGAACTAGCATGTCCACACCATTCTTAACTCAGATGTCTTCAGGGTCTGCTGTAACCTTCCTAGTAAAATCCATCGCCTTTTCCTGACATTAAAGGAAAAGGACTAAAGGCTCTCTGTGCATCGTATCAGCCATCTTCATCCATTTCCTCAGTACATGAATGGAATACTCTGCTATTTCCTAATAAACCCTTATACTAAAGTTAATTCTTTGATTTTAGGCTGCTCAAATTTGCCCCAGAACTCATGGCTTAGCTAAAGGCCAGTCTGTACAAAAGCATTCAGAATCATCCTGCTGGAAACAAGGCCTTGCTTATGTGACTGTCAATGACCTTCTATAGAGGCCATGCTATGCACATGGCTTTGGTGTGGAACTAGTTGTGCACCTGCCTCCGGAGTTCTCCTCGGAGGAAGCAGCTCTGTCTTTTACATCTTTCTATCTCCTAAGAACCAAGTCTATCAAGTCCCATTATTTATTTGCTAAAGGAATGAATAAACTTGTCATGGCAGAAGTCAGAACACCAAAGAACAATTCTCTGATCCACCAGTATTCCTTTTCAGAAAGTACTCATTGATCATTTTGATAATTTTTCTCTCTCAAAAATTAATGTCTGGGTGGTGCCTGTGGCTCAAAGGAGTAGGGGTCCGGCCTCATATACCAGAGGTGGGCAGGTTCAAATCCAGCCCCAGCAAAAAAAAAAAAAAAAAAAAAACAACCCCAAAAACCCTGCTCCCCTCCAAAAAATTAATGTCTTAGGTCTTGGTACTCAGATGGGACTTTTTACTTCTGAACTATTTGACCTTTGAGTTACTTTCTGACAGTTGCTCGTAGCATAATTTTTTTTTTTTTTGAAAAGGACAAAAGCAAGTGTCCCCCATACTATATTTTGTCTGGCTGTGCAGGAATAAAAATAAGGGTTAAATGTGGGGCTTAGACTAGTGCTGGTCAAAAGTATCTTGTTTAGCAAATTTATAAAAAGGCTTGTATTTCTATTTCTGTTGTTACCTATAATCATTGTCATACTTCCTGTCAATAAGTATTAATTTAATGTGTTTGGTATAACTTATAGTTGTAACAGACAGCGTCCTTGCACAGGGCTGCTTGCCTGGCCTGCTTCTCTTAATAGTCTGTCAAAGTGGCTTCCTCTATACAATTCACTTTCCTCTGGTTCTGGTAAATTCCCTGTCCCCTTACCTTTTCAGACCTAAGTGTGGTCATAACCCTGCTGGGGCAAGCTATAGTCCTTTCATAAATAAACCCTCCTACTATTGCCCATTGTTGTGCGTGCCATTTGTTTCCTGTTGAGACCATGAAGGAGATAACACAGTCAGCCCTCTGTGGGTTCCATATCTATAAATGCAACCAACCATGGATTGAAGATACAGAATTTGTGAGATACAGAATTTGTGGATACAGAGGACCAGCTGTTTGTATCTACAGGTTTTGGGGGCTCAACTGTGGGTCTTGAGAATCTACAATTTTGGCATCTGTGGGAGTCCTGGAGCCAGTCCCCCACAGATACTGAGGAGTGACTGATGCATGTAGATAAAGCTTATCTAAAACCTTTTTAAAAAATGGAGATACTTTCCTTAAATCTCCATTCCTTATGAAAACAGGGAGAGTTTCAAGGTAATAGACAACAGAAAATTAGATGAAATGATCACAAAGTTATTTTGAAATTGTCACCTGGATTATTATTATTTTTTCATTTTAGCATGAATTTCTGGGAGAGAGAGCATCTGGAGCCATACAAGGCATGATAGGTCATTGATAGCTATTCTTAATCTTCCTAGTAGCTTGAAAAAGATAGTCTTCCGAATGTTCTATACTCCTCTTTCTCTCACATCAGTGTGAAACCAAATCACCTGCTAAAGTTATCAGACCTCAGAGTTGTGAATCTCTCTTTACCACAGGAGAAACAATTTGTCTTAGAGGTTCCTGAGCAACCACTGGATTGCCTGTAGGGGAGTCTGCCCCTTCTGGACAAAAGGAGCCAGTGGTCAGAGGGCCACGTGTTGAAGGATATCCTGGGCCCAAACAGGAAATGTACTCAGAGGAAAGTTACAGTAACTTAACTAGCTCTGTGGTCAGGAGGGAGGTGTTCTTCTGTGCCAGGGAAACTGGCGTCATCTTCACGATACGCTCACAAACATCACAGGGCAAGATGGCTGAAAAGAGAAGCTTTCATTTTCTTTGGTTCTTACCTAACCCATTAAATTGTGTTCAGTCAGAATTTAAAAAAGGAAACAGCATGATTAGGATCTTATAAACTGTTTTTTCAACTGCAAAAGAAACTCCGGCTGTGATGTGCATAAATGGGACCCGATAAAGGTCTCAAAGGTTCTGGAGGAAAATCACATAGCTTATTAAACATGTGTTCTCACTTTCTAACTGCTTCTTCTACTTGTCAGTGCAGACTTTAGTCTTGAGTGCTGCTTACCACACTCTCTGGTTCACCAGCTTCTATGTGCCTTTTTATTTCTTGGTAGCGCTATGATAAAGGAACAAACAAAAGTAATTCACAAAATCCCTACAGACAAAGATTTACCCAGTTAGGTAAATGTGACTTTATGTATTGACTAATGTTCTTGTTCAATCAATATGTACACTTGGGCAAGCTAGAATGGAAGTCCTACAATGGCATAATCACTGTTTTTGCATTAAAAAAAATTGATACGAGGTGTCCCATGTCAGTAGATTGTCTGTAGACCTTATCTGGCACCCATCTATGACCTTCAGGTAGTCTTTCAAATTGTAAGCAAAATGTTTTTTACATATGCCTTAGATGAAAAAAAAAAGTTTGGAAATATACTTTCTGTAAATATGAGCATGAAATCAATTCGATCTCGCTGAATGAACAAACTTGTTTTTCTACTCATTCATGATTTAAAACCTAGATGTCTAAATAAATTTATGATTTACTCATAGATGTCCAAATAAATAAGTTTCATCTCAGCTCTTTCATTATTTGTGTGACCTTGTTCAAAAAGTCATTTGTTTCTTTTGTTTTCAGTTGCCTCTTCTGTAAAATGAGGGATTGGCTTAGATCATCTCCAAGTTTCCATCCAGCTCAGCAGTTTTTGCAGGATGGGACTCCAGCAAAATGGTGGAGAAAATGAAATGTATCTTGTTCTGGTTCTTTGCACATTCCTTTTACTCCCTTTCTTAATGACAGTCTCCTCCCTAACTCTCACTTCAGATACCTAGTACCACCTTCTCTATCAAGTCCAACTTTGAGAGGATCTAGAATCAATCATAAAATAGTTTTGAAATTTTGATGTAAAATGGCAAAGGGAAAAGAATAAGAGCTTGGAAGTGATGAGGCATGGCCTCAAGTCTCAAGGGTCATTTACTTTTCCTATAACCTCAGACAATTTACCTACCTCTTTGACCTTGGTTTTCCCATCTGTAAAACAGGAGTGAGGATAATGGTCCTATTTTCTTCACAGATTAATATGGAGTTCAGAACAGATAAAGTAAGAGAAAGCATTTTGTAGCCCTACAAATGTAAGCCATTGTGTTGCCCACATTATATTTTAGGCTTCATTTTCTTTGGGAATCTGAGTATTAACTGAGGGTCTTTCAAGGTCAGAGAGCCACACTTTAGGGGTAGTTATTCATTCCACCTGTGCAGAGGGTTGACCTGGTTACTGAATATAGGAATTGACCCATTTATAATAGGTAAAAAGAGAAAGGTTTTTAGTTTTTTTGGTAACCAACCTGCCCCCGCCAACTCTGGCCCCCATTCTCATGGAAGTCCAAGCAACTTTTGATTTTCCTTAAGTCAGCTATATCACAAGATTATCTGTGGGAAATCTCTTCGTTCTCACTGCCTTGCTCATAAGCAGCAGATAAGTAGCTTCTCACCTCCGATCTTACTCTTCATGTTGCCTATTGTCAGGCAAGAGTTGTGAGGGAAAGAGGTTTGAGGTTACTGTTTCCTGTCTCCACACCTTTAGCTGGTTTAGCTGTTAGGAAAGGCTTTGCAAAGCAAAGCAGTAGATTCATCATCAAAACAATTTGTCAATTCAGTTAGAGAAATGTCAGTCAAGCTAATCTTTTGATACCATAAGCAAATATAGTTGATGGCTTGACAATGTTTCTCTTTTAACCTATAGGTTTGACCTAGCCAGTCCTTGACTAACATTACAAGAAGGAAAATCAAATATTCACAAGCAAAGGGCTAGGTCCACTAATATCAGAACCAAAATAGCCTAAAAAGGGTTCTTCTCGTTCTTAGCATCCACTGGAAAGCAACCAAATAGAAGTTAGTATGGGGAAGCTAAATATTCCTCATATTTTTTTCTGAGTCTAGATTTGTCCTTAAGTTTTACAATATGTCCTTAAATTATTTGAAGTATGATGGATTCCCAGAAAATCAGAGAACCAAAGTATTATCAAAACTAAATGTTGTCAGATGCTCTGATTATCACCTGTTTTGATTTATCCAAGCTTTTGCTTTACTCTCATTGAGTAAAGAGTGTACATTTTTACACATGCTCCATTTTAAGAGAAAATAAGAGGAGTCAGAATGGTGTCTACTGTTAAATCATATGATCACATATATTCAATATCACTCAGAGTAACTGGTTATCTTTTTCTACCCACTGAAAGTAAATTTCTTTCATTTAGCAACTCTCTAAAGCAGATGTAGATTTTGAGGTCCTATGAGATCGTTTCTCATTTATGTTTCTCTGAATTATTGACATGAATCAAGATGGGGCTAAGTGATAATAGGGTATAAATATTGAAAGATAAGGGATTTTGTCAGCTGACTTTAAACTCAGCTTGAACCCTGCACTAGCAGCCTGTTAGCTATATATGAACACATAGTAAGAAAGGTATTTCAAGCATGTGTTTAAGGATCAGCTAATTTAAAAGTTATCTGTGTTGGGTGGCGCCTGTGTCTCAAAAGGGTAGGATGCTGGCTCCATATGCTGGAGGTTGTGGGTTCAAACCCAGTCCAGGACCAAAAAAAAAAAAAAGTTATCTGTGTTGACATAAGAAGAGAAAGGAAACATTGGCAGGTAAATTGGGTGTCTGTTTTTTTTTTTTCCCCCATAAAATGGCCATATCGAAAATCAATCGTTTTCAATCTCTTTCTCAACAAAATCTTAGCATAGAGAGTAACAAAATAGTTTTCCTTCCCCTGTTTGGTTGCTGGATACGCCATCAGCCAGGAGAATGCTGAATATGTAGCCAGCCTAGACACTGGTCTCCGATTGGTCCTCCTTCTGCAGTGCTGAGGTAGAGTGGGCCCTGGAGAAATCCAATCAGTCTCAACAGTGCTGCTGTTTGAATTTGGAGGCCCCACTGTGGAAGAAGAAAAATCTATCTTCCAGTTATCTCACTACATGATGCCTTGTGAAGGAAAGATAGCTTTAGGAGAGAAAGATCACTGCTTCTCCCCTCTGAAAAATAGCAAACTCTGAAATAAGCTGCAGGGAGTCAGCTGTGCTCCCAGCAAACTTTGAGGTGATCTGTATTTTCTTCACAATGATGCCTCAGGCTGAGAAGATACTTTCCTTATAGCTCAGATGTCCAAACTTCACTGCAGTGTCTAAGCTGTCTAATCTGGTAATGTGATGAAGAAGAGATGAATGAAGGAGAGGTGGAAGAAAAGGAAAATAGTGACTTTCTTACCGGTCTATGTGGCCTCAGGACAGGCATTTGCAGCTCCTCCTTTCTCATTCACCACACCTAAGCAAATATCAAGCTTTGCAAAGTGCATTCTGTACATATTTCTTGTGTTTATCTGTCTCTTTCACACCATATTCCTGTCCCTTATCCCCTCTTGCCTAGAATCCTCTGGTTATATCTTATGTGTTCTTTTTGTTTTCACTCTTGTACCCTTCAAATTTACCTTCCATGTTTTTGCCAAAGTGCCCTATATAAAAATCCCTGTCTTCAAAATCCCTGTTGCCTGTAAGATAGAGCTCAAGTTCCCCAGTGAGGTGAACTATGCTTGCTTTGCCAATCTTATCTTTCATAACTCATGATCCAGAAAATTGAGGTAGCTATAATTTACCTAAATCTGTCATACTCTTTCTCTCCTTTGCTTAGACTGCTCTTTTTCTTTCTTTGTCTTTTCCTCATACAGTCCCCTAACTCACCCCCAACCACAATGCACATTCTCCCACCTTAACCCAGGTGAGAGACACATCTTAGCCAGGCTAACTTTTACATAGTAAAAGTTTGTCAAATCAATGTATGTATGACCCCTCATGACTCAGGAGAGCAGTCATGGCCGCCAGAAATCCTTAGCTGGTTCCCCAACTATCCCCAGAAGCTCTACCCGGATCACTATTTGTAAAGCAGTGTCTGTTCAGTTTATAGCCTTTCTTTTCTCGTAGAGTGTGTGGAAGAAACTGAGTGCAATTCATTTTTAGGAAATCAATTCTTCCCTTCCACATGCATCTTAGGAACATGTCACACCCTGAGTTATGCAAGTTATGTTCAGCATACAGCTGGGGTAGAGATGCAAGACCTTCCTTTCTCCCTCCCTTCCCTGGCTCCACCTCACTGTGTGTACCCGGAGGAGGGAGCCAAACTGGGTAACAATCTGGGCTTTCTCTCTAGCCTCACTCACTTTCCCCCACCCACAGTCCTTTTTATCCCCACAAAAAAGTTCTATTCTCATCTTTTTCCTTATATTAAAGGCAGATCAGGAAGAATTTGAATGCCCAATAAAACAAAATCCAGACGATTAGCAACAGAAACACAGATCCCAGAGGGCTCCATAAACAGAAATACAGATGTCTAACCTCTACTCCCTGAAAAGGAGGGGAGATGCTGGCATTTGTTGCTGGGGTTGGTTACCCTTCCAATCAAAATTGGCCTCATGACTCCTTCTAACTAAACAAAGACAAAAGCCAAACAAAATAGAAACAACAAACAAGTTGGATTTTCACAGTAAGACAGGTTGAACTTTTTAATTCTTTCATGTTTACTTCTCAATGCTTCTGCAGAATATTTGTTGACTGAATAATAAATGAAACCCAACTTGTTGAGACACAGTTCTGAACAGGGATTTAAGGAGATGGTAGTCAAATTGGCAGCTAGATTTGACAACCATGTTCTTAAATCTTGAAAAATGATATAGTCTCCTTAAGACAGACATAATCATATCACCATTTTTCACTCAGCAATTATTCAATGAGATCCTGTTAGTCCCTCAATATTATATAAAGAAATGTAACATGTAGCCCTTGTTATGAAGAGACTTGGAAACTAGGGGGCTGGGGGAATTATATACAAATCAAAAGCTAAACAAATTGAACCATGTGAAGAAAGAGGCATTCAAAAGGCAAAATCTGACCAAATAGCAATGGAGTGACACAGACAGTAATCATTTTGAGATCTGAGAAGAGTGGTATGCTGGGCTATGAAGTCAGCAGACAAAGTGGAAGTAGGAATGCTCATTATGCTCTTGGGGTGTTAACTTAAATGGCTTGGTTAATTAGGAGGTTTGGGTTAGAGGAGATGAGGTTGGGAAGTCTATGGAGGCCTATAAATTTGAGGATAAGAAGTTGTGTTTCATTTGTTAGTCTGTTTGTTCTCAGACTTGATTGCAATTTACAATTACCAGAGAAACTTAAAAAAATCTGAATGGAATGCCTGGATCTTATATCCTAAGATTTTGATTTAATTGGCCTGGGAATCTCAGGTTTTTAGAATTCTCCAGGTGACTAGTCTAATATGTTATCAGCTGGACAAATCAGTTACCCCATACTGGTTTTCAATCCCTAATGAATATTAAAATCAAGTGGGGGACTTTTAAGACAGTACAAATGACAAGTCATGGAATGGGAGAAAATATTTAAAAATCACATATCTGATAAAAATATATAAAGAAAAAATATATAAATAACTCTATAATCCAATAATAAAAAGGCAAATAGCCAGTTAACAAAAGGGAAAATAATCTGAATAGACCTTTCTGTAAAAAGAATATACAAATGGCTAACAAGTACATGAGAAGATGCTTATGTCATTAGAGAAATGCAAATCAAACCATGATGAGACACCACTTCATACTCACTAGGGTGGCCATAATAGAAAAGACAGACAATGATAAATGTTGACAAAGAAGTGGAGAAACAGGAATCCATATACTGCTGGTGGGAATGTACAATGGTGCAGTTGTTTTGGAAACAGTCTGGCAGTTCCTCAAAAAGTTAAACAGAGTTATTATATGACCCATCAATTCCACTCTTGATGTGTACCCAAGAGGACTGCAAACATATGTTCACATAAAAACCTGTACACAGATGTTTCTAGTAGTGTTATTTATAATAGCTAAAAAGTAATGAATGGAAAAACAAAATATGGTATATCCATACATTGAAATATTATTTTCCCATAAAAAGCAATGGAGTTCTGATACATTGATAACATGGATGAACTTCGAAAACATTGTGCTAAGTGAAAGAAACCAGACACAAAAGTCTACATATTGTATGATTCTATTCATATGAAGGTCCAGAATAGGCAAAACTATATAGTCAGAAAGTAGATTAGTGGTTTCTAGGGCTTGAAGGAATGGAGGAATGGAGAGTGGCTACAAATTGGTGTTTCTTTTGGGGGTAAGGAAAATATTCTGGAATCAGATAACTGTGATCCATTCACAACTCTTTGAATATACACCAAATCCAGTGAATCATTTTAAAAGGACAAATTTTGTGGTATGTAAATTATATATACATTATATATATATAATAAAGTGGTTATTAAAAATTTATCAATCCTTCCCCACAACTATCCCCAGCATAGACAAATTAAATCAGAATTTCTGGGAGTGAGAGTACCTGAGCCCTCGTATTTTTTTCTAAAGTTCTTGATATAGAGCCAGAATTGATAACTATGTAGGAGACAAAAAAAAAAAAAAAAGCCTAAGAATATGAGGAGGGGGTGGGGATGGGGAGGGGAGAAGGGCAGATGGGTGGTGGGAGGGTGACTGGAAAGATCACCTATATGGCCTATCTAACAAGGGTCCAAGTGAATTTTTCTAGAACTAGAGTATAAATGTTTTAACACAATAAGTGAATGACACAAAGTCTATGTTAACCAGTTTGATTAAATACTTCAAATTGTATATGAAAACACTACACTGTACCCCATGTTTACATTAATGTACACAGCTATCATTTAATAAAAAAAAAAAAGAAAGATAGATCACAACTATAGCACAGGATGAAGGAGAGAAGTAGAGGGGGATGTTGGAGTGGTGGGGGAGGTTTAGTAGAGGGAGGGTAAACAGTGGGACCACACCTATGTAGCATATTGTAAGGGTACAAGTCAAATCTACCAAGTATAGAACATAAATGTCTTAACACAATAATTAAGTAAATGAGGTAAAAGCTATAGTAATTAGTTTGATGTAACCGTTCCAAATTGTATAAAAAACAACACATTGTACCCTGCAAATGCATAAACGTATTCATGATCTATGTGTACAAGACTTAATAAAAGGAAAAAAAAACAAAGATCAGATTTAAAAAAAAAAAACAAACAGGCGCATTCCCAGGTAATTTTTTTATTTTTTGGTAGAGACAGGGGTCTTGTTATATTGCTTAAGTTGCTCTTAAGCTCCTGGGCTCATGTGATCCACCTCATTCTCCCAAAGTGTCAGGATTATGGGTGTGAGTCACCCTACCCCGCCAATGTTGTGTTTTTTACAAATTGAAGGTTTGTGGCCACCCTGTGTTAAGTTCCGTCTACAGGTGCCATCTTTCCAACAGCATGTGCTCCTCCTGTGTCGCGTTTTGGTAATTCTTGCCGTATTTCAAAGCTTTTCCTATTACTGTATCCATTATGGCAATCTGTGATCAGCGATCTTTTATTTTGTTATTGTGACTGTGTTGGGGCACCACAAACTGCCTGCATGAAAGACGGTAGACTTAATTCATAAATGTGTGTGTTCTGGCGGCTCTAACTACCAGCTATTTCCCCCATTTGCTTCCCCTTCTTGGGCCTCCCTGAAACACAATGATGTTGAAATTGGGCTAATTAATAACCCTACCACGGCCTCTACGTGTTCAAATGAAAGCAAGAGCCCCACATCTTTCACTTCAAATCAACAGCTAGAAATGATCAAGCTGAGTGAGGTAGACGTGCTGAAGGCTGAGATAGGCCCCAAACTGGCCCGCAGAGCCAGTTAGCCCAGTTGTGGATGCAAAGGAAAAGTTCTTGAAGGAAAGTAAAAGTGCTAATCCAGTGAGCACATAGGTGATAAGAAAGGGAAACAGCCTTGTTGCTAATATAGAGAAAGTTAACTGGTGCGGGTAGAAGATCACACTTGCTATAATATTCTCTTAAGCCAAAGCCCTGACTCTCCTGAATTCCTTGAAGGCTCAGAGAGGTAAGAGAGCTTCAGAGGAAAAGACTGCAGTGAGCAGAGGTTGTTTCATGAGATTTAAGGAAAGAAAGCAACTCCGTAACGTGGAAGTGTCAGGTGAAGCAGCAGCTGATGGAGAAGCTGCAGCAAGCTCTCCAGAAGGTCCAGCTGAGGTCACTGAGGAGGGTGACTCCCCTGAATTATAGATTTTCCATGTATTAAAAACAGCCCTAAAATAGAAGAAGATGCTATCTAGGGCTTTTGAGAGAAGTCAATGCCTGGCTTCAAAGCTTCTTCCAAGGAGAGGCTGCTTCTCTCATTAGAGGCTAACACCGCTGATGGCTTTAAGTTGAAGCCAAGGCTTGTTTACCATTTGGAAAGTCCCAGGGCCCTTGAGAATTTGCTAAATCTACTTTGCCTGTGCCCAATAGATGGATGCCCAAAAAAGCCTGGATGACAGCACGTCTGTTTATAGTGTGGTTTATTGAATATTTCAAGACTACTATTGAGATCTACCTCTTAAAAAAATAAGAGATTTCTTTCCAAAGATGACTGCTAACTGACAGTGCACCCAGTCACTTGGAGATCAATGTTGCTTTCATTTCTATTAACATAAAAATCTGTTCTGTAGCCCCCCGGACCAAGGAGTAATTTTAACTTTCAAGTCTTACTGTTTAAGAAATACATTTTTTTTGTTGCATTTTGGCATTGTATGTATAATGTATATAACCCATCACATGTACAATATTATAAAGATATAAACAGGAAAACCTAGAAGTGATTTATTTTCTGGGGAGTGGGACAGGAGTTTGGAAGCTATGTGCTTTTCATCTAACACCGTTCTGTATGTTTAAAACTTTTTCATAATATATTCATTAAAAATAAAACATGAGAATGAATAAATTAAAAAGAAATACATTTTGTACGGCTGTAGTCGCCAACAGATGGTGGTTTCTCTGATGGATCTGAGGAAAGTAAATTGAAAACCTCCTGAAAAGGATTCCCCATTCTAGATGCAATTGAGAACATTGGTGATTTATGGGAGAAGGTCCAAATATCAATTAACAGGAGTTTGGTAGAAGTTGATTCCAACACTCATGAATGACTTTGAAGGGTCCAAGACTTCAGTGTAGGAAGGAACTGCAGATGTGGTAGAAACATCCAGAGAACTAGGATTTGGAGTGGAGCCTGAATCTGGGAATGAATGCTACAGTATCATGATGAAACTTGGTAGGCCGCGCTTCTGATGGCTGAGCAAATGAAGTGGCTGCTTGAGATGGAAACTACTCCTGGAGCAGATGCTATGAAAATTAATAAAAGACAACAAAGTATTTGGAATATTATATCAGCTTAGTTTGATAAAGCCTCAGTGGGGTTGGAGAGGATTAACTTCAATCTTAAATCAAGTTCTGAGAGTAAAATGCCATCCAGCAGCATCACCTGCTACAGAGAAACCTTTCATGAAGAGAAGAGTCAAGAGAGGTGGCAAACATCATTGCTGTCTTATTTTAACAAATTCCCGCCCCAATCTTTAGCAACTACTACCCAGAACAATCAGAATCCATCAGCATTGAGGCGAGACTTTCCACCAGCAAAAAGATTACAAGTTGCTGAAGGCTCAGAGGATCGTTAGCAATTTTTGTTTGTTTGTTTTTTAGAGACACAGTCGCACTCTGTCACCCAGGTTGGAGTGCAATGGCTGAGCCTGCCTCAGCCTCTTTGGGAAAATACAGGTGTGCGTCACCACGCCTGGCTGATTTTTAAAATTTTTTGTAGAGATGGGGGAGGGTCCCATTATGTTGTCCAGGCTGGTCTCGAACTCCTGGATTCAACTGATCCCCTCACCGGGGCCTCTGAAAATGCTGGGATTACAGGTTGAGTCACCATGCCCAGATGATCATCGGCAGTTTTAAGCAATAAAAGATTTTAAAATTAAGATACGTACATTGTTTTTTTTAGACATAGTGCTATTGCAGACTTAACAGACCAACAATGTTGTGTGACTCCCTTTGTTGCAATGTTTACTTTATGATGGGGGTTTAGAATGGAACCTTGAGTGTCTTTGAGATAGGCTTGTATTTGATGTTTCTTCTGAGGAAGACAGCAAGCAATAGCCTTCGTCTTTTCTCTGAAAATCAATACTTTCTTCGTTTCTTGGTTGGTTGGTTGGTTTTTTACTTCCTTCCTTCATTTCTGAAAAAGGAATCTTGGAAGGATTTGCCTACCGTGGCGTAGATGCTGGGGCCAACTGCAGGCTTCCACGTCTCCACTCATCTATGCCCTTGTTGTACCCAAGATCCCCCAGACTCTTAAATCTCCCTGTCTTTGCTCAGGCCATTCCCTTTTTTGGGAATATATTTCTGCTCTCTCTTTCCCCCTTTCTAGAAAATTCTACTTGAACTTCACGGTACAGCTTAAGCAATCAGAAATTACGTGCCCCTGGCTCCTTTAGACACCCACCTTGGCATTCTCATTGCCTCTGGAAATACTCTTGTGGTAACATGTTGGTAATTATTATTGTACCAGCACCTCTCCCCTCCTAGTCTGTGTTCTTCTTACGGGTGGGGAATTTGTCTTTCATCTTGCTATCTCCAGCAGCCAGCGGGGTCTAGAACATGGCGAGTCTCAACTAGATCGTCTAGTTAGAGTAATCAATTATCTTTCAAACGCTTTTGTTTTTCAGTGGGCAAAGATCGCTGAAGGCAGGCGTAGCAGCACACTGGGCGGGGGAAGGTTGGTCTGGGCACGTTTTGCCAACAGCACGATGCTTTATGGCATTGCTTTGGTTTATTTTCCACAAAAAAATATTTAATTTCTTTTTGAAGATCAAATAACATTTTTGGAGTACATAAGACCGGTTTTTTTTTTTTTTCTGTTAAAGGGAAGGAAGGAGGGGTTTTATATTTTAAGCATCAGAAAATATTTAGAAATATTCCTTTCATCATAATAACAGCAAACATTTGTTGAGGACTTGCAGTAATCCTGGCTGCCTTGCCAGAACAGACTCCTGGTACGGAGTACCAAAAGTTCACCCTTTGAATCTGGTCTGGGAGCACTGGATTGGCTGAAGATGGATCAGGTGCCTGTATCCTCGCTGACAGGGTGGCTTGGAATGTGAATAACTGGATTTTAGCCTCTATAATTGTAAATGGTCACTACCTCCCATTAAGACTCGTAAGTAGGAATTTACTCAGGCATATAAAAGACGGTTTGTATTTAGGGCAAGCCAGCAAGTGTGGCAGTGGCCACTAAGTCTCACAAGCTGCAGCAGGTGTTCCCAGGGTCCCACCTCTACCCTCCTACCCTCACCACGTTGTTGCACACCAGCCCAAGTTCAACCTCCAGGGCTTGCACGTCTTTGCCAAAGGACTTTCTCTTGCAGCCAGAGCCTGCTTTGTCACCTGCAAAGCCAGCCAGAAACACTAGGAAATTAACATCCTTGGGATTAACCTCTATTAATCAATGACCAGCAGGAGTCATGGGCATGTAAATAACCCAGGATCCCTTATAAGGATGAGGCACGTTGTACACTGGAGACCGGAAGTGATCTCCAGGTAGCCCACATAGTAACAAGCCCCGTATTGGCCGTCTTCCATTCTGGGTATCACTTCCCCATCCCCCTGCTCGTACTTCCTGGGATCACTCACAAAACAAACTACTTGCTCTCTGTTCCCGTCTCAGGGTCAGTTTTAGGGGGATTCTACACCAAGACCTAAGCAGGAAGGTTTTATGAAGCTTGATTTTTTGCACTCTGCTTATAGCCAGCAAAACCAAACCAAACTAAACCTCACCATTTTTTAGTTTTGAGATATAAAATTGTAGTATCGAACATGCTATTCCAGACCCCTTCCTCCGTGACGTGTGCCCCTCTAATGAGTATCGCTGGACGGCACACTGTTATCTCTTGCTCAAGAGCTACTTGTTGGTTTATTTATACAGCAGTGCAGAGAACATTACCCTTATCTGTGCACGAGGTGGAACTCAGGACGGAGGGCACGTCTGGAGCTATTGATTTGGTCTGGAAACGTCGATTTGGAAGTCATCATGTAGAGTGAAAGTCAGAGCCAGGTGGGATGAAAACAGTTGCCTAGGTGTAAGAAAGGGGAAGAATAGGGAAGATGGAGGAGCGGTTCTGCAGGAAGGTGCATGTTTGGGGAATGAGGAGGGAACGGGGGCCAGTTAGGAAATTTGAAGGAAAAGGGAGACCAAAGACAGACGGTGTGGGTCACATGGGGTCCTTGATACCAGAGGAGGGAAAGGTTTCACGGAAGTGAGAAATCACAGCCCCAAGTGTGGATGGCTGTATTAATTGGAGCTTAGGGAGGGTCAGAGCCAAAACAAAGTTGAAGGAATTGGGAGTGAGAAGTTGAGTGGTCGTGAGAGGCAGCTGCAGTGGAATCCCAGGGCTGTGAGATGAGCTGTCAATGGTGGCACAGTGGGGGGAGACACAGGGAGAAAACACAGCCCAAATCCTGAACTTCTAAAATCCCCGGAGCTCTGAGCTTTGAGGGCATATGTACATCTTAACTCATCACCTTGAATGCAAATATTTACATGTTTTTTCTTTTTTTTTTTTGAGACAGAGTCTTGTTGCCCTTGGTAGAGTGCAATGGTGTCACAGCTCACAGCAACCTCCAACTCCTGGGCTCAAGTGATTCTCTTGCCTCAGCCTCCCGAGTAGCTGGGACTACTGGAGCCCGCCCTAACACCAGGCTATTTTAGAGATGAGGTCTCGCTCTGGCTCAGGCTGGTCTCAAACTTGTGAGCTCAGGCATTCCACCCGCCTAGGCCTCCCAGAGTGCTAGGATTACAGGTGTGAGTCACATTTTTTTTTTCCTTTTTTTGAGACAGAGTCTCACTTTGTCATCCTCTGTAGAGTGCTGCGGCATCACAGCTCATAGCACCTCAAACTCTTAGGCCCAAGAGATCCTCTTGCTTCAGCCTCCGAGTAGCTAGGACTATAGGTGCCACCACAGTGCCTAGCTACTTTTTAGAGATAGAGTCTCGCTCTTGCTCAGGCTGGTCTCAAACTCCTGAACTCAAGATAATCTACCGCCTCAGCCTCCCAGAGTGCTGGGATTACAGGAGTGAGCCACCTCACCTCATCTTCTCTTTTCTTCTTCTTCTATTTTTTTGCAGCTCGGGAGGGTCCTTGCTCACTGAGGGTGTGCGCTGCTGCTGCTCAGGCTGGACTTACATGTTTTTCTTGAGTACGCATATTAATGTGATTGATTTTAGGGTGCTATCTTAGACACCCTGCAGTGTTATATAAAATGCTATAGATACCCCAGAATAAGTCAGGCTAGGGGAACTTATGCCACAGTAATAAGTCCCACAGTGGGGCTGATATTATGTGACATGCCTTCGTTCATGAGAGACCCAGGCTGGTGGAGCAGTCATTACCTGGGACACTGCTAATCTCACACCACAGGGAAGCAAGAACGTGATGAAGCCGCAGGATGGCTCTCAGAGCTGCCTGGAAGGGGCCCCATGTCACTACTATTCACTTAGCACGGGGCAAGCCAAGTCATGCCATCTGAGCTCAGGAGAGTAAAACGGTATATTCCTCCTGCAAGGAGCGCCAACCCAGGGGTGAACGGGTAATATTTTGAATAACAAATGCAGTCATTACCTTTTTAAAACCTGCCTTCTGAAACTACATGGCTCTAGGATTTCAGAGAAGGGGAGACAGACTTACATAATCTGCTCCTTTGAAAAATCAGGCTTCTGCAGAAGCTGAAATGAAGAAAGGATAATTCTCCTAAGAAGGATTTGGCTAGTGAATGAATTAAGAATTCTTTGGTTGGAATTAGGCAACTCATTGTAAAAAAAAAACTTAAGTAAAAAAATAAATTTTTTTTTTTTTTTGAGACAGAGCCTCAAGCTATCCCCCTGGGTAGAGTGCCATGGCATCACAGCTCACAGCAACCTCCAACTCCTGGGCTCAAGCGAGTCTCCTGCCTCAGCCTCCCAAGTAGCTGGGACCACAAGCGCCCGCCACAATGCCCGGCCATTTTTTGGTTGCAGCCATCATTGTTGTTTGGCGGGCCCGGGCTGGAGATTTGAACCCACCACCTTAGGTGTACATGACTGGCGCCTTAGCCGATTGAGCCACAGGCGCCGAGCCAAAATAAATATTTTTAATGTTTGCTCATTGTACTGGTTTCCTAGGGGTGCTGTAACAAAATACCATAAACTTGTGTTTTAAAACCATAGAAATTTATTTGCTCTCAGTTATGGAGGCCAGAAATCTGAAATCAGCATCACTGGGCCAGAGTCAGGACAGTGACTGGGCTGCCCTCTGTGGGAGGCTCTGGCGAGGCTGCATTTCCCGTCTCTCCCAGGTTCTGGTGGTTGGCAGCGTTCTTTGGTTTGTGGCTGCGTCACTCCAATCTTTGTCTCCGTGGTCACTTTGCCTCCTCTTCTCCTCTCTGTCTCTCCATCCAAATCAAAATGCTTATCTTAATCACATCTGAAAAGTTCCTTTTTACCATAGAAGATGACACTTACAGGCTTCAGTGATTAGGAGGTGGCTGTTTGGAGAGCCGTTATCCAGCCTACCACATTCATGTATCCAAAATGTGTGGGGGTAGCTCTCCTGTCAGGCACAGCTAGATCCAGTTGCTCAAACCTGAGTGTCAGAAATCTGTCAGGAAATCTGACACCTTCTAAGACTGTTTCTTGCTCAGGTAGGTTCTTCCCATGGGTTGGTAAAGATGGCCACCACGAATCTGGACAAGGGATCAGCAAACTATGATTTTTAAGGCCAAATGCTTGCTGCCTGTTCTGACAGATAAAATTTTATTAGAACACAGCCACGCTACTTTCATGAATCAGAGTTGAGTAGTTGCAACAGAGACCTTAAGACCTTCAAAGGCTCAAATATTTATTCTTTTGGCCTTTACAAAGAAAAGTTTTTGCTGATTTTTGTGCTTAACTGACATTTACCAGCTTAGCAACTCCAGTGGAAAATTCCAGACACATGTTTGCCTAGCTTGAACCATAGGCTCAACCTTGAACCCATCACTGTGGCCTAAATGGAAAACTCTCATTGGACTAGTCAGGCCTATGCTCCCCGACTATACCCTGGACTTGGGCTAAGCCCTACTTAAAACATGGGGGTCACAGATGGGGGGGGGGTTGTTTTTCAAAGGAGATTTTGGGTGGATTTGCCAAAATAGGGAAGAATGAATGCTGAGCAAAAGAAGAGTGGTCAACTCAAAGGGTGTCGGTCAGCAAAGTAGAAAGCTGCCCTGGGAGACAGAGGAAGCAGGAGAGAGAAGGAGAAGAAAGGGAATCAGAGACAAGGGCTGGGTAGAAGGTTCTGGAAAAAATGAGGGAAAGAAATGGCTGGAATGTTAGGGGAAGAACTTGAGGTTGGAGCCATAGCGGCCAGACCAATGTTCCCGAGGGCACCAGGGGAGAGTTAATGGGACAGAAAGAGGAACCGAGAGTAGGGGCAGGACCCTGGCTTACCAACATGGCTGGAGGTCTGGATCAAGCACAGTTACGCTTTCCCAATCTGTCTCCGACACCTTTCTCACACTCTCAGTGATCTGGTCCTAAGTTTAAGGTTTTGCCAGTCACGGTTCTCTAAAACAGGAATTGCTAAGAAAAACAAAGCTCTTCCATTAAGAGCTGTGAACTTACAGGAAATCACTGGAATGTGCTCATCTCTTGATCCTCACAAACAAGAAATTTTTTTAAATGCCCAAACCATTTCATTATAACATTACTTTTTCTCGACCAAGTATTTTGAGATAATTTTTTTATGGAAGATGCCATATAAAAATAAATTGGTTTGAAAGGGCCGAGGCTTTAAGAGATTATAATAGATTGGTAAAGTGGGTCACCTCCCTGCGTGTTTGGCATGATGCCCAGAGAAAGAAAGTAAAAAGTAAGAAAGAGACAAAAGTTGGGATAGGGCAGGAGGGCATTTTAGCTGAGAAAGGCAACCACACTAATATTTCAGTGAAAATAGCGATCTTTCAACTTTCAAAGAGTGATCTTTGTCCTCATGCCTAAAATATAGTCTAGTGGAAAATCCTCACACAACCTTAAGGTTCATGAATGCTGAAAATAGTGTGTGCATATGTGTGCATACGGCTGAGCTAATGTCGAAATCAAAAGCACATTATAAGGCGGTGTCTGTGGCTCCAAAGGGTAGGACACTGGCCCCATATGCTGGAGGTGGTAGGTTCAAACCCAGCCTCGGCTGGAAAAAAAAAAAAAGTACATTATAAGCATATGATGGTCTCCATTTAATATTCCAGGAAAGATAGTAAAACGTTGGCTGTTGGGCATTTACTAGTGGTCTGAGAAACCCCACTGGTGTCAGCTGAGGACACCCGAGGAAGTCTTTGGACATTACTGAATGTACCTCTTCCCAGCATGAGCTCTTTCTTATTTTTGTTTTTTAAATTAACATAAAGCATACAATATTAATTTGGGTTCAGTGCAGAGATCTGAACAATATGAAATATCATAATGCACAAAAACACTTCTGATCTATGAGAATTTAGACCAGGTTTCACAGGTATGCCCCTACTGTCAGAGCTACTTAAACTTTTGCTGAAGATGTTGAAAATGATCTCACCTTAGACTGAGCGTGTCAGGGTCTGGAAACTGTTCTTTTTTTTCAGCTGCAAATGTTAAGTTCATTTGCACATTTAAATCTAAATTGTATTTATTTTTGATTAGATGACATTTGTATATGTTCGTATGTGTAAACTCAAAAGTTTTTTTTTTTTAATTTTTGGGGGACAGAGTCTCTCTCTGTTGCCTAGGCTAGAGTGCTGTGGTGTCAGCCTAGCTCACAGAAACCTCAGTCTTCTGGGTTCAAGTGATCATCCTGTCTCACCCTCCTGAGTAGCTGGGACTACAGGTGCCTGCTACAATGCCCGGCTAATATTTCTATTTTTAATAGAGACAGGGTCTGGCTCTTGGTCAGGGTGGTCTTGAACTCCTGAGCTCAAGGGATTCTCCCACTTCAGCCTCCCAAAGTGCTAGGATTACAGCTGTGAGCCACTGAACCTGGCCCATAGTTATAAACTCAAACGATATAAAAGAATATACATGGATACCTATAGACAATTTTCCATCGAGGTTGTGCTAGTTTTTAGTCCCATCCACAGTGTATTAGAGTCCCTTTCTCTTTGTGTCTGTACCAGCATCTGTTGTTGTGGGACTTTTTACTGTCCTTTCTCGTTGGAGTTAGGTGATATCTCATGGCGGTTTTGATTTGCATTTCCTTAATGATCAGAGATGCCGAGCATTTTTTCATGAGTTTTTAGACTGCTAGGATATCTTCATTTGAAAAGTTCCTGTTCATGTCTTTTGGCCACTTTTCTAATGGGATTGTTTGGTTGTTTCTTACTGATTTACTTGAGTTCTTTGCAGATTCTGGTTGTTAGTCCTTTATCAGATGTACAGCATGCAAATATTTTCTCCCACTCTGTGGGTTGTGTCTTTGCTCCTTGGGTTATGTCCTTGGCTGTGTGGAGACTGTTTAATTTGGTCAGGTCCCATTTATTTAATTTAGTTGTCATGATTGTTTTTGAGGTCTTCCTCATGAATTTTCTGCTGAGGCTGATATCTGTAAGAGTTTTTCCAATATTTACTGCGAGGGTTCTTGCAATTTTCTGCCTTCAACTTAAGTCTTTTATCCACCAGGAGTTAATTTTTGTGAGTGTTGAGAAGCGTGGCTCCTGTTCCAGTCTTTCACATACTGCTATCTAGTTTTCCCAGCATCATTTATTTCCTAATTACCCAAAGAAAAAAAGGTCATTTTATGACAAGGGCACCTGCACTTGAATGTTGATAACAGCACAATCCACAATTGCAAAGACATGGAAACAAACCCAAGTGCCACCAACACATGAATGGATTAATAAAATGTGCTCTATGCATACGATGGACTACTACTCAGCCATAGAAGATGGCCATCTGGTATCTTCTGTGCCAACCTGGATGGAACGGGAAACCATCCTTCTAAGTGAAACATCACAAGAACAGAGAAACAAACACGTGCTCAATACCAAAACCAAACTAATTGATCAACATAGGGAAGTAAATGTCAATGAACATCAACCTGGGGGGCAGGGGAAGGCGGGGATGGGTCAATTCACATCTATTGGGTACAGCGCACATTATCTAGGTGAAGGGAACACTTACAATTTGGACTAAATCTATACCAAAACAAAGCATATAAACAAAACATGTGTACCCCCTAATATTATGAAATTTAAAAAAATTGAAAATAGAAAGAATATATAGGAAGTTGTAAGACTTGGTCCTACATCTGCTTTTTAGGATACTTGGTCCCCTCTTGGGATGGAAACCCTGTTGTCAGACCCTTCTAGAGACATTTAATACTTGTGAAAGTCTATGGGATTCTCTGTATGCATGTCTATCTCTGTGACAACACACAGGACTGGATATGCACACTCATGGGGTGTACATCTATATGGGCATGTGTATGTATTTAAAACACAGAAGGTAGCAAACCACAGGTGTGATGCTGCTTTTAGAGGAAGTTAATCTTGGGATAATTCCATAGATTCACATTCAGAGCTTTCTTGTTAGTTTTGAGCTGTCAGCTTGTTAATTCCTAATTTATAAGATGTGTCCTGATGGATATTCAGTTTGTCTCCAACATTTGCCTCTGACAATGTCATAATGAAGATCCTTGTTATTTTTATACATAAGGAGAACACAACATACTACGTTAGTGAGCCCTTTTAGTTTCCAGCACAGAAAATGAACTGTGGTCTATCTAAAAGAAAAAGAACTTCTCATTAAAGGAACTACGGAGAGGCCAGAGGATCGGAGTAACCAGAGAAGGGTCAAGGTCAGTCTGTGTGAAGACGTGTGGCCATCACTGCTGCTGCCTGGGTCACCTCACTGGACAGGAGCAGCGCCCTCTCTGGAAACAGGAACTTTAGCTAAAGTCACCAAGCCACCATTTCTGGGAAGTGGATGTAGCTCTGCCCCCACTGCAGGTACTTTAATCCGAGAAGACTTTACCCGAGCCTTGTGTTTTTGTGTCATAAACTCCCCAAGACTCACTTGGTTATGGGCGCCAATGTAGCATGTCCTAGCTACACAGGAATTCAGAAAACTGAGACAAAACCTCTACCATGGGCGTTTGCCTCTGACCCCCACCAAGTTTCATAAGAGAGTTGAGCCCTTAAACAATTGGGGTACACTGATTGGGTATCTTCTCAAAGCAGACCCTGTGTCAGGAGTTAGGGTGCAGACAGGGTATTTGGAAGATGATCCCAGAATGTTCAGTGAAAGTGTGAACAAAGAGAGGCGGGCAAGGGAGGAAAGCCAGTACAGATGCACTAGTGAGCAGCTTACCCCCGTGGGTACCTGGGCTCCCCCCCACCGGGCAACCTGTAGTGTAGAACAGCCATGAACTGACCCACCAAGCAGTGGGAAAACTAGGATATGTATCTTCTGATTCTCGTCCATGTTAGCGGAGGCTTGTGCATAGGTGTCTTAAGTCTCTGGCTGAGCAGCCTCTCCGGGTCCAAGAGGAAGCTCCCAGGTGGAAAAAGAGACACGAATGCTTGAAGTGGGAAGCATCTGTGTATGGGGAGCACATCCACCTTGGCTCCTGGTAAACCTGAAGTAGATGACGCACGTGACCTGTATCTGCTACCATGAATTTCTTTGCTGGGTAACCAACAACCAGAGGCTAAGAGGATCTCAAAAGAAGAAAGAAAATACTGGCAAATAACCTTATAAACCAAAGAGTCAACACAAATGTGGCTTCCTGATTGACTGTGGAACAAATGCCCTCTTGATACAACAGATCTCTAACAAAGAATATAAAAAACTCCTGATAGCAGTAGGGTCGATACTGTTAGAATCTTCTAATTTGTTTACTATTGATAGATATCAGCTCATAGGAGAACACCAGACACAATATTTGTTTTATAATTATCATCTGGTAAGAATATATTTCTACATGCCAAATTTTTTTTTTCCCTGAGTGGTACTGATGAGCGCACAGGAAATCATGACTGTGCCATTAGGTTTGATGAATCCTTCTAATTGCTGCTCAAATATTTTGAATTTAATTGCATGTAATGTAGTTAACACTCAGTTATCAGTGCCAAGGAGGGGAGCAGTGGCACAGATAATTCAAAACAGTGGAAAATCCAAAATCATTTACGGGAGACCTCTTTGGCCCATCGCTGACTTCACCTTCCTAATTCTATTTAGTTTCAGTTAGCAGGAAAATTTATTTTCATTTGGTAAAACACAGACCGAGGGAAGAGCAAAGTTGTTGACGTGTATTCTGGATGTTGGTGGAAGCCGGCATTGCAAGTTCTCAACAGAGAGCTGCATTTAGATAATTGAGTGGTGAGTGTCTCAGATCTCATTAGAGTTGGCCAGATGACGTCTCTTTCTTCACAGCCACCATAATGACGGGGCGTAGGGTGGTGCAAGGGCGAGCGGCTTCTAGACTTAATCCACGGCGAGTTCACCTCTTAGTTTCTGCCAAGTTATTAGTTAGGGGAGACATTGGTCCGGTGACTAAATCAGATGAGTTTCCTGATCTGCCTTGATAGTGAAGAGTGGTGATCCCTAATGTTGGCAGAGGCAAGTGACTAAGTGAGGTAATCTCTGTACAGCGCGGTGACTGGCTTATTATGATAACGTCCAGTTTGATTAACAGGCTGAGTTGGGCGCAAAGTCAGCATTCAGGGCTTGTGCCGCTTACCCTTCCAGCCTGAACTCTCAGCCACCCCTCTACAACAGTGCTTCTCACCCTTCCTCGTGCCGCGATGTATTTTCAGTGCTACGAAGGGGTCGTGACCTGCTGGTTGAGAACCGCAGCTCTTGCTCCTTGGGAAGAAGAATCACCTGGGGAGCTTGTGGAAAAGCAGACTCTGACTCAGTAAGTCTGGATTAGAACCTGAAATTCTGCATCCTGACAGGCTCCCAGAGGATGCTCTTAGGGTGTGGCTTGGGGACCATCCTGGAGCAGCGAGGCATTGGGTAGTGTTGGTCAAACATTTTCATTTTACCTTAATTTTCTTCGTGTCCAGAGCAGGCTGAGGGAAGAAGAGAGACTTTGCTTTTCTTTACCGTACAAGGTGCAATTCGAGTCTCAGACTTAATCTTCCTCGTCCCTCAGGCCACTTGTATATGTCCCTTCCCACGTTCCCAGTGTACACATGTAGTTTCCTGAAGGAAAACAATGAGGGGACACAGCTATGAAGACGGACTCTGGGGTCGCGCAGTCCTCGGTTTGAATGGAATCTCTGTTACTTATTGATTGTATGACCTTGGACAAGACATCTCTCAACTTCAGTTTCTTCATCTATCAAATGGGCATGGTAGTAAAGCCCACAGGACAGGGTCATTGTCAGAGTAAGAGGAGATCAGCTAACGAGTCTCAGTCCACAGGCAAGCTTGCAAACAGTACAAGGTAGGCACTGTGTATGTTTTGTAGATCACTTTTTAAGACATTTTTTATTTTATTTATTTTAATTTATTTTAATTTTTTTATTAAATCATAGCAGTGTACATTAATACTGTCATGAGGTACAGAGTACTGTTTCTGTATACAATTTGAAATACTTTCATCCAACTGGTTAACATAGCCTTCATGTCTTTTTCTTAGTTATTGTGTTGAGAAAGGTGGAGATTTTACCTCCTTTGTGTTCACATGGATGGAGCTGGAAAATATTCTTCTTAGCAAAGTATCCCAAGGATGGAAGAAAAAGTATCCAATGTACTCAGCCCTACTATGTTTTGTAGATTATTTTGCAGGGGGTCTAATCTGAACCTGGTTGATTTCTTCTTTGGCAGAAACTTACTTTCTTAGCCTCCCTTTTTAGCTAGGGACAGCCAGACGGCCCAGTTCTGGTAAATGAAATATAAAGCCTGGTCTTCCAGGGCCTTCTGGAAACATTTCTAGGTTCTGGGAAAGAAAAGAGCCAGTCAAGGGAAGGCTGTGGCTGTGATGGCCAGCACATGGCAGCCCTTTTGTTACCACAGTGCCTCAAACCCTTCACTGAGGTGGCAGCCAAGTAGCAGGTGTTGATCCTAAGAGCACCTCCTCCTCAAAGTCCTGAATGCTAACGACTGTCTCAGAGCCAGCTTCCCAGAGACCAGAAATTATTAAAAGATGTGCGTGAATGTGTACATCAAACGACTTGGATTCCGGCTGCTCACAGGACTTCCATGGCTACATAAAATAGGTAACCCTGACCCTGTTGTTTCTGAAGTCTGATCTTCCTCTAATGTTTAAAAGACTTTCCTCCCCCACCTTTTTAAGTCTTGATAAGAGTCAGATTCTTTATTTAAAACTGCATAGCCAGTGACGGTTCAGAAACGCTGGCAGAGGGCTATGTTTTTGGTGATGCTGCAGCTACTTCTGCATCGCTGGGGCAGCAGGGCCAGTTTCCAGGAGCCGCCTTTCTCCGGGGCCTGGAGACACCCCTGTCGGTGGTGCTGGCCACAGGCTGCAGCTCTCTCTGCCGGGGCCCAGCACCTCTTCACCAGACTATTCTGCAACATGCTTTTTCTGTCTTAGGGATAAAAAGCCACCTTCTGTGCTGCTTCCCTCTGGGCCTCTTTCTCTAGACTTCCTAAGTGGCCCTGAGAACAGTCAGGTTTTCTCATTTGTATCACAGGAGCACAGCCCAGTGTACCACGTAGCACTGTTGAATTTGCATCCATGGATGTCCAAAGTCTTGATAGATTTGCTGCATCCTTATTGATTGCAGTGATATCATTCAAAGATGTATGGTTTACAGAATCTCTACACCTGCATCACTTCCTTTATTTCTCACAGAACACTGTCGATTAATGTATAATGTTTATTTTAACTCTTCTTTTGAACATTAACATCTGAGAGGTGGTCTGACTTGCCTGTCTGACTCAGTGCATCGCCAAGTTGGACTGGAACCTAGCCTTCTAGTTAATTCTTCTAAAGTTGAATCTTTCAGTCGGAAATACTATTAACCAAAAATCTCAACATCTCATCCTGTTGGATAATGGAGATATTTTGAGTAAAAAATTTTAAATCATAAAAGAAAACGTCTTTTTCTTACGTCAAACAATACAAAAGAATGGAAGACCAACATTTTAACCAGGGGAAATAAATGCCAACAGTTTCTTTTGCGTTCTAGAAACTTTCTAAATATGTGTATTTAAGCAGATTGAGGTCTAGCATTTAAAAAACATAAATCGGAATATATTATGCATGATGCTCTTTAACCTTCTTTTTTCTTGCATTCGACGAAATAATGCAGACATCTTGCCAATATCATGGTAAACAGCTTTGCTTAATTCCAACTGGCATTGGTTATTATGTGCTTATATCTTCAATTAAGTGTCCAGCCTTTTATTGATATATGTTGTCTTAATTACAGGTTTCCTAGAAGCATTGCCCGAGATGGACATTTTTGTAAGAATGATTTATGGAGGGAGGGAGGGAGGCAGACGAGGACAGAGGAAGAACCCAGGTGATTCTCTGGTCCTCTGGAGAAGCCATGAGTTGGAGCTGTCAGCAGCCGACCCTGCTATCGTGGGGAGGAAACACAGCCCATTAAGGGCATCCGGGTGTGACCCCCCAGTATCAGCTGCATAAGTATATGTGGTTTCCGTTTTTCTTTTTTCTATATTAACCATGTCATGATGAACATCCTCAGAGTAGTCACATCTTCACATGCTGTGAAAAATTTTTAGATGTGAAAATTCTGAACCAGAGAGTGTGATAGCAAAATGAGATGCCCACAATATGTTAATTTTTCCTTCATCCTATTGACAGAACAACAATTCTTTTTAAGCTAGGGTGTATCCACCATGGAATATGATGCAGCCTTAAAGAAAGATGGAGACTTTACCTCTTACATGCTTACATGGATGGAGCTGGAACATACTCTTCTTAGCGAAGTATCTCAAGAATGGAAGAAAAAGTATCCAATGTACTCAATCTTACTATGAAACTAACTTATAGCTTTCATAGGAAAGCTATAACCCAATTATAGCCCAAGAATATGGGGGAAAGGGAAAGGGAGGGGAGGGGACGAGGAAGGATGGGTGGAGGGAGGGTAATTGGTGGGACCATACCTATGGTGCATCTTACAAGGGTACATGTGAAACTTACTAAATGGGGAGGTGCCTGTGGCTCAAAGGAGTAGGCACTGGCCCCATATGCCGGAGGTGGTGGGTTCAAACCAAGCCCTGGCCAAAAACTGCAAAAAAAAAAAAAAAAAAAAAAAGAAACTTACTAAAGGTAGAATATAAATGTCTTAACAATAACTAAGAAAATGCCATGAAGGCTATGTTAACCAGTTTGATGAAAATATTTCAAATTGTACATAAAACCAGCACATTGTACCCTATGACTGCATTCATGTACACAGCTATGATTTAATAATAATAATATAAAAAACTAGGTTGCATCAACATTCCTAGTTAAAAAAAAATTACACTTCTAAGCCTTCATTAAAGATAAGAGACACAGTTTTGATCAATGAACTATAAGTAAAAGCTCCATGGCGGGGGGAGACAGAGGCAGCCACTCTCACCTGGAACATGTCCTTGGTTCACTTGACCCTCACCTTTTTTCCTACCTGGAACAGGGATGTGGTGCTGGAGGTGGTGCAGCCATTTTGTGATTATGAGGCGACAATCATCTAAGGAGACATTATGGAACCCTGTGTGAGATACTTAGCAGCGTCAGACTCCCCAACACTGGCTTCTATTTATGTAAGGGACAGACATCCCTTATTTGTTTAATGTTCTTATAGATACAGAGTATGTGAATTTCATGTTGGGACGCACAGTGGAGTTTGATTTTATGGGACTTTCGGATCTAGCGGGGGTGTCCTACTTTTTTTCTTTTCTGCTGCACATTGGAAGAATAAAAGTTGTCTTGGGCCACAAGCAAATACGCAAACTCTAATGGAAGCTGAATGAGCAGAAGAAAAGGTCCGTGGCTACTTTTTGTGGTATCTGATACCACAGATAATCAAAACTATCCTCAAATAAGCTGCGTGCAGCCAGCAGGTTTCAAGTTGGACACCCCTGTAAGTGTGAAAGAAGGTCTGTTAGCCCCACCGCTGTTGATATTTGGAGGCAGATAATTCTCTGTTGAAGGGGGGAGGGCTGTCTTATTGTAGGAAATCCTTGACCTCTACTCACTAGATGCAAGTAGCACCCTCCCTTCCCAGCAGGGACAAGCAGACTTATCTCCAGTTGGACCCAGTTATACCCCCATCAATAGCACAGTATGCAGAGAGAGCACTTGGGTGACAGGGCCTGACCTTTCACTCCTGCACTTTTCTCTAAGGCAGGGCCAGCAAGAAGTAATCTGCTTATCACTAGAACCTGGGGAAAAAGCTAGGGACCTCTCTCTGATTCCAAAACTTTTTCTGGAACAATTGATGAGAAGCTTTGTACAGGGGGACAGAACCTGGAGCATGTGGACAGGTTGCTAAGATAGTGATGGATTCTGATGTGACGGCTAAGGCTGCACAGGGCTGCCGCTACCCTGAGTCTTGTTAATACGGAAATATTAAGCCTGTTCTTGCTCCCTCTGTGCCCGTTCCTGCTGCTGCCGCCGATGAGAATGATACCATGCAGAGGTAGGAAAAGCCAGATTCCCCACTAGAAATGTGGCTTTGTGTGCTTCTCTTGTTCTGTGCTGCTGGGAGAAAGCAGAAAAAAAGGAAATAAGGCAGTGAATGCTGAGAATCATGAAATACGATCACATTGGGGGATCTGCAAACAGATACTAAAAGTGCAAACTAGCCTGCTGATTTGAGGTTGGGTTAGGACAGGTGTCGAGCTGGTGGTGTTAGTAATGGAATTTTAAACTTCTCAATGGATATGATCACGTGTGGATAGGAGAAAGGCATGTGGGCACCTGAATGGTACCACTCAATGCCTCCATGCCTAAAAAATAAATTCATTTGTATCTATCTTCAAATCGGCATTATTTGAATCTCCTGTGCTACAGCGCTGAATGTTGACTGCAAAAGGTCTTACCTTTCTGGAAAGGCATTGTTTTTGATGGAGCGTAAAGAATGGGGAATTTGACTTCTACTGATAACTTAAGGTTTGTTTGAGGGCTGTATTAGCTATCTACTGCCACGTAACAAACCTTCATGGCTTACAACAGCAATAAACATTTATTTGCCTTGCAATGCTTGTGGGTCTAGAATTCAGAAGTGGCTTAACTTAGTAGATCTGGTTTGATGTATCTTGTGAGATGGCCATCCCAGTGTTACCTGGGGTCACTGTCGTCTGAAAGTTTGGCTATCATGGCTGGCTGATCCAGTTCCAAGAAGGCTCACTCACACGGTGGGGGGGCATGCTGGTGCTCCAGCAGGCAGGAGGCGTCAGTTCCTCTCCATAGGGGCCTTTCCAGAAGCCTGCTTGGGCGTCTGTGTGGCCCCCAGAGTGAGCTAAGTGACAAAGGCACATGTTACAGAGTCTGTTATGAGCCACTCTCAGAAGCCGGGCACCATCACTTCCACAATATTCGTTACAGCTCACCCCTATCTAAGGGGACAGGGGTATAAGGAAAGTGAGTGCCAGGAGGCTGGACTCACTGGGGCCGCCTTAGGGGCTGGCCATCATGAGAACTCACCGTGGGCAAACCCAGCCCCCGTGTGCCTTACTTCACTCAATTTTTGGAGGAACAGTGGCCCATGCAAGTTAGAATCTGTTACCATAAGAAACCAAAGCTTGAAGAGTTTCCCTAATTCATCTAGAGCCACCTGGCTAGTGGGTGGTGGAGCTGGGCTTGTAATTTACACACCTGATGCCTGGAGATTAACACTGGCTTTCATATCTTCCCCAGAGAGACTGAGTCCCAATTGTCACCCTGCCCATGGCTTGCACTTGGTTTTATTACGGTAGTAGAAATAGTATAGTAACAGTAATTCATCATCATCATTGCACTTGAAAAAGTATAGGACCAGTAATGTATCCTGATCACTGTACCCGATCGTCAAAGGTGGTTAACAGTTTGGAAAACACAAATGTAGGACTTGGCACATGGAGGAACTCAGCAGATTTTTAAAAACCTTTTTTTCTTCGCCTTGAATTTTCTAAATCTGGGGTAGCTACAAAACAGGTAGTACGAGAGATACATTTTACACAGTGCGTGGATAAAATACTGCCTTATTTTCAGGGTTGTGTACTTCTTTTAACGTATATTTAGGAGAAATCAATGAATTCTAATTGACTAGTTACTTAACTGAAACTCAGTTTTGACATCTGTGAAATGAACACAAAAACACTAACCTCTCAGAGTTGTGTGGATTACAAAGGATACCAGATACCAAGGGGTTAGCATTTTAAGGATCATGGCAAGCCCTCCCTTGGTACTTACTACTGTTACTCCCTGATGAATGGGAAACGTTTAGGAAATATGCAAGTGACTTTCGGAATAAGAGCCTTGTAGCCATGATCAGTAGCACCCACTTCTGTGCTTTTAATGTTCTCAGGGAGATTCTCTTAGCAATTTGAGTTTCATTTAAGATCATGGCCCAGGGGTAGAGGAAGCTCAGTAGGGAGTGAGATTTTCTTCTTAGTTTTGTTAATAGCATGGGTGAGAATTAACTTTTACAGCCACCATCTTGATAGAGCAAGATGTGTAAAAGCAGATTTATTTATTTATTTAGAGACAGAGCCTCAAGCTGTCGCCCTGGGTAGAGTGCTGTGGCATCATAGCTCACAGCAACCTCCAACTCCTGGCCTTAAGCGAGTCTCCTGCCTCTGCCTCCCAAGTAGCTGGGACCACAGGCATCTGCCACAATGCCCAGCTATTTTTTGGTTGTAGTTGTCCTTGTTTGGCAGGCCCAGGCTGGATTTGAACCCACCAGCTCTGGTGTGGGTTCCGCTTGGGCTACAGGCGCCGAGCCAGCAGATGTTTTTATATTTAAGAAAACTGATGAGCTTCACTGGATATACAGGGTGTCCGTGAAGTTCGTGTGCAAATTTAAATAGTTGGCTAATTTAAATTGCACACGAACTTTACGGATACCCTGTATGAACACACTTTGGAGACGTCTTTGCTTCCTACTCTGAGGTCGCCTAATTGCCCCAGGCACAGAGGTTCTGCTGCTTGTCCCTTTGGGTGTGAATTCACACCACTCTGGTTCACCTTCACTAGAGGGATGTAGTCTCCCACGATTTAATTTCAAGCTCTAAGCAAAGCAGGCTTATTTGCTTTGACAGGCGACTACAAGATAAACAGAAAGGGCCACGTTTATAGAGGCAGCTGTTGTTCTGCCATTATGAGTAATATGGCCTAACAGGAAAGGAAATGAAGAAATAAATAAAAGCCCCCAGACTCCACGCGATTTCCCCTAAAGAACTTATTTCCAATGAACCCTCGAAAATAGAACCAGGACTGGCCCTCGGAAGAACAAGAGAAACAAATTTTGATTGATTTATTCATATTTGTGTCCCATCTTCTGCAAATCACTTGATATGGTTTAGAAAAAAAGAAATGTCATGGACTCTTTCTGGGTGTGTGTGTGTTTTGCAGACGATGATCACCAGAGGCATTCCAATGGATTTGGAGTAAATGGCCAAATTTCAGGATGTCAGGCTCGAGGTTTCACTTTCTCTGAACTTGATGTTTCTTAGCTTAAAACATCATCTGAGTGAAAACAATTGTCGCTGAAAGAGGGTATCGTGATTTAAGACGTAATGCTTTTTCCTTTTCTATAATATCAAAATCAGTGCATGTTTCTGAATAAGTTAAACAGTGAAGAAGGGAAAATAAAGCACAGAAATAAGTCATGATTTATCGCTATTGACATTGTTAATAGTTTTGAGTAGAGAGTAATAGTCCTAGTTTCTGGTTACTTTGTGCCCATTTCTCCGTTTCTAAAAACACCACAATTTCCTTGTGTAGAGGCATTTCCTGCCTGATGTGATCTTCTCAGGAGGAGGTGAGGGCGTCCTGAAATCCCTTAGACTGCCACCTCACAGGTAAGTATGGAACCAAGTACTGGAAAGTCCCTCCGATTGTTCAAGCCGCTCTACGTGTTGCTGTTTGCACTTTAGCAAAACCTTTTACTGGGCATGTTTCCTTGATTGGAGGTTGGAGGCCAGGTTAGTATGAGGGACCCGAAAATGAGGTGTGAAGTTGCCCAGAGAAATAAAGAGAGGGGAGGTGAGATGCAAGGGCGGACCCACTCCCCACCACCATTAGCCTGACGACCAGTGTTATGTGGAGGAGGAGGCTGAAGCCTGTGGTGTTGGACCGGTCCCTTACTCCAGAGACCACATCTGTTGTTGACGCCTGCCCAGCCGCTGTCCCCCCTCTTCTGATGTCAGCAGTTCAGAGTTCCCGTGGGAACTTTGCTCTCATTCTCTTTCTGGGCCATTCAAATGGGGCTGAACTCCCCTCCTCCTCTCCAGGGGGACAGGTGCTTGATCCAGCTGTGGCCACTTGGCCAGGTCCACCCTCTTGGCCACTGAGGTTGCTGTGGGAACGGTCACATGACCCCAGCAGGCCCATGGGACTTGACTCTAGGAATCATCAGGCCAAAGCCATTCTTTTTAACTGTTCTGGATTTGTTTCTGGCTTCGGAAATGGAGTGCTAAGGTCAGGGCTAACTCTGCCAACACAGACCAGACAAGGCAGAGAGAACCTCACCTTCACGATGCTGTTTGAGCACCAGCAGGGCCTGAAAGTTGTAGCCCTGAAACTCCTCAGTGACGTGAATCAGAGCAATTTCTGTGTTTTTATCTCCTGCTGAGACATTTTGAGCTGCCTTTCTATAATTTTCAACCAAAGGAGTGTGACGGATGCACCCGATCCTTGCAGTTGCAGGACCCGGCTCCCTGCAGCAGGAGGCCCAGCCCTCCGCGTCCCCTGGGCAGGTTTCGGTCATGTGCTCATGAACATATGAGGTCAGGCAAGTATGAGTAGGTTTGCAAATTCATCCTAGAAAAAGTCCTCATACCTCACCCCTGATTATTGCTACGGTCACCTTCGAAGTCCTCTCCTTGGCCATCGGGTGACCATAGCGATATTCACAGTGAGGTTTGGAGGACTTTTTCTGGGATGAATTCTCAAACTTTTTTTTTTCCATTCTTTTTTTTTTTTTTATTGAATGGTAACTATGTACATTAATGCACTTCTGGGGTACAGTGTGGGGTTTTCATATGCAATCCGAAACACTTCCATCAAACTGATCAATACAGCCTTCATGTCATTTTCTCAGTTATTGTTTTAAAACGTTCTGATTCTACTCTTAGAGAGTTTCACTTGTACCCCTATACATTTTATATTTGTGAAAAGGCAAGCCCCTAAGACCCAGCCCAGAGATAAAGGATTAAGTTTTCTTGGAGCAGATTCTGGGAAACTATACTTTAAACAAGTACCCAGGTAATTCCAATAGTTAAATGACTTTGCCAAATACTGCCTTCTATCTTGACTGCAGGAATCCTGATGGGATTTTCATACTGTGTTTGAGAAGTGGGAAGTAAAGCAACACAGAACCAAGGCTACACCTGGGAGTCATGGAACAGTGATGGGAGGGTTGTGGTGGGCTGATGAGACTTCTCTACCAACTCGACATTCTGAATTTTGTAGATACAAGAGTGCCTTTCAACTTTTGTGAGCAGGGGAAGGCCAAGATAATATATTATTTTTCAGTAGAGTTTGAGCAATTATCTAGCCTGATAGAGAACCAAGCAAAGGGTTGGGAAGCTGAAGAAAGAGGCTTGGATACCTCATATCAGTATAGAGAAACTTCTGCTTGGGTGTGGAGAGAAGAGGCCAAGAAAGAACAGCAAATATTGTAAGATGTCAACTGGAACTCACAGCTAGAGGGTGAACCTGGGCCAAGCACAGTGGCTTTCATTTGTCATCCCATGAAGTGGCCTATTGTGAGCTGGACGCTCTATGGGTCATACTCTAGGAGAAGAACTCAGCTGTCCTATCTCTCTCTATTTAGGGGGATTTGGGGAGTGGGAAGCACCTGACCAAAAGTATGAGAATGGAGTATTTTTCCTGGCTGAAGGGTGCCCTGATAGAGAAGACAGACATATTACCACCAGTGCCAGCTTCCGAGAGGAGAGACACATCTGTTCTCATAGTACCTGGAGACTTAGTGGGAAGATGAAATTACTGCAGACAGGGGAAACTTCTGGAGTAGGTTGCTTTTTGTCAGGCAATCCAGAAAGAGCCACCAACCAAAATCAGCCATGGGTAAACCTACTTGTTGCTCTCAAGCAGTCACCCCAGGTTGGGAGGCGGGGTGGGCTGGGAATGGAGCACGTACATTTTCTCTAATGCCAAATGTTGGCATGTTCATTAATCCAAATGTTGTGCAATTCTGTAAAGGAACAATTAAGGAAGAAAACTTTCCAGGAAATCATTCAGTGAAAGCCCCTTCTCCCTCTGACATGATGGGTGTTTCTACAGGTAGGGCAATCTCTGAGTATTTTTAATTATGGGAGTCCACACCTTCAAGTAAGCTACCCTTCAAATTCCTTCTCAGGCAAACTCATCACTCTGCAAATAAACTCGTACTCACTTTTAAATAAAAGTATGTAATATCTTGGCATTGTTTCTGAGGATCGGTGCAAAAAGAAAATAGACAGGATCTCCTTCTTTCAGTTTGGATTGTGTTCACAGTTGCATATAACAGAAAGGTGGATTTCAGTGGCTTAAACAAATCAGAGTGTATTTTTCTCACATAGCAAGAGGGTCATAGGGGAGTGATTGCCAGAGTTGATTCAGAGGCTCTACAAGATCAAAGATGACACCTCTGAGGTCCACTTGGTTCTCTTATGGTTCAAGGCAGACTCAGCCACACAGTGGTCTTGAAAGGTGGAAAGAGGTTCAGTGGAGAGCAGGTGCAGTAGGCACCCTCATCAGAAGAGCAAGAGTGGGAAGGATCCTCTGCCTCTCACCCTGCAAGTTCTGACCTTCAGTCCACACCTGAGCACGTGGTCGCCCCTAACATGAATGAAGGTTGGCAAATGAGTCATTTCTCCTTCCAGCTTTCATGGAGATAACCGGCAAGGGAGAACAGGTGGGAAATGACTTCTGAGTTGCCAAATATTAGTGTCTACCTTGCCACTGAGGGTCGTTAAATTAGAACATCAATTTGCAACCTTGGATATGCATTTGAATCAGTCAAGGGAACTTTAAAATTTCAGAAGCATGAACTATACCCAGGCAAATTTTATTCCAATCTCTAGGGATGGGGCACAGACATTAGTACTTTATAAGCTCCTTAGCTCAGTATATAGGGAAGGTTGAGAACCACTAGTCTAGCTCATTCTCACATTCTGTGGGTACTATTGGCACAGTGACACATATGCCCTTTTGTTAAACTCTCCTTCATCAACAAATTTATTTGTTTACCATTTCAGACATATGTAATGAATGCCTTCCTTATGGGTATGAGAGAAGAGTGGGAATAAATTTATGCTTTGTGCTCAATTATTTCTAGTACTTTCTGATTATATAGTGCTTTAAAATGAAAAGAAAACACTATTATGTACACTGTCTCATTTAAACATCAGAGCAAGGCTACATTAATATCTCAGTTTAAGAGCTGAAGAAACTTGATATTCAAGGAGATAAAGTGAGCTGCTCCAAGCCACTTAACTTTGAGTTGAAATGTGGCAGAGGTGTCACTGAGAAAAGTGTTTTCAGACCCCATATTCAGTGTTCTGTACACTGGAAGATAAAAGTCCATGCATATTCTACAGTTAAATCCTTATAAAAACAGAATATATAATATATATATTAATATGTATATAATACTGTATTTTGCAAATGTGCTCAAAGTGAGACAGGAATACAAAAATCAATTGACTTGTTATAATACTGTCTAAAACCAACATTCTTCATGATGTATTATATGTATTCACTCATTAGATCTTCATAACAAGTCTTTTAGATAGGTACTTTAATTTCCTCTTTACTCACAAGGAAACCAGAGATTGAATTACTCATCCAAGGTCCCAGTGTTAGTAAAAAGAAGAGATAGGATTTGAACCAATACCTCTGATTCCAAACCTCAACTCTTAATTTAGAGCTGCCTCATACAGTTGAGCAGTTTTTTCACTGTTAAATGAGCTTAGCCAAGCAGGCCAGTGGGAGCTGGAATTCAGCCCAAGCTCACTTCGCCAAGGCTTCACCCTGGCACAGGTATATGTGCTCCCAGAGGGATGGTGTTCCTGTAGTTCCCACATAGGCAACCTGTGTTCCAGGCTTAACTACTGCCTGATTGCCTTTCACAACATGACTTCACATCATTCATTCCTCTAGTCACCCACTCATTCATTCACAAGTATCTATAGAGGGTCTCAGGGTTTATACCAGTTCTAGGGACCCCTAGGAGACATTGACCAAAAGGCTCCAAGGCCTCATCTACCTTTGTGTGTGTTTATTACTCATCAGAATTTATTAGCCAATGGTATGATTCTAGGATTATTTTCCTATTATCCTTTTTTATAAAATCAGTATATGCATATGACTAGAAAACATACAGTTCAGAATTAGGATGAAAAGCAGCAATCTCCCAACCTGCACCTACCACCAGCCTTTGACTCTGGACTTGACTAATTCACAAAAGACCCTGTACCTCAAAGATGCTCTCAGGTTGTCTACCCGAGTCCTTCCTATTTGGCCAAAGGAGACCAATGGGGTTGAATCAGAATGTGCAGTTCTGGCTTCTCCTCTATATGTAAGAAACTTTAGGAGAACTAAAACTTCAGGAGTTTCTTCCGAGGAGAAACTCCTCAGAAACTTTCCTACAGTGAGATATACCATAACTTTCTAGCTTCTTCTTCTTCACTATCTTTCCCTCTCAACTTTTCTCTATCACTGCTGTGTCCTTTGTACCTAGGATGGTGTTTGGCACACAGTAGGCAATTAGTACACATTTGTGAATGAGGAAAAGTGAGTGAATTTGTGGTTGTTTACAGAGCACCCAGTGTTCAAAGTGCTTTTCACATGGCTAATTTTATGCCATTTTAATAACAAGCTATTGATTTATTATTACTAATATTAAATACAGCTTGCATATATACACATCTTATAAATATGTGGATGTGTATATATATATATGTATCTTATACATATTTCAATATATACATACATATATGAAAATTGTGTTTTGGTGATATAAAATAAGTCACCCTGTTGGCAAAATGGTAGTCCAGGTGCCTGAACTGACCAACTGACTCTCCACTGAAAACAACTAAATATGCAGAAAGAATAGCAATAAACAGCAATATTTTAAGTAGCAATATTTTAAGAAATTTTAAATAGCAATATTTTAAGAAATATTGCTCGGTGCCCATAGCTCAGTGGTTAGGGCACTGGCCACATATACCAAGGCAGGTGGGTTGTACCCGGGCTGGGCCAGCTAAAACAACAATGACAACTGCAACCAAAAAATAACCAGGTGTTATGGTGGGTGCTTGTAGTCCACTCAGCTACTTGGGAGGCTGAGGCAAGAGAATTGCTTGAGCCCGAGAGATTGAGGTTGCTGTGAGCTGTGATGCCATGGTATTCTACCAAGGGCAACATAGTGAGACTCTGTCTAAAAAAAAAAGTTTTATAATAATTTTTTAATTTTGTAAAAAAAATAGAAAGATTTTTATAATAATTTTAAAGAATATTCAAGCCCACATCTAGGTGAAGATAGGGACCCAGTGAGATAGGTGGAGGCCAGCTACTGCCATAAGGATATTTTCTGAGTAAAGCTGAGCATTGTTTTTTGAGGCCTTGTGGAACTTGGGGTTTGGAAAACAAAGCTATCAGACTACTCTAAATAGCAAATCTAAAGGAAGACCCTCTAGAATTAGGGGGTTCCATGACACTACACCCTCAGTATGTGACATACCAAAGATAAAATGAATGACCTCTCTGACCACTAAGAGAACTTCAGAGAAACTTGTTTCAAACCATGGCATTGAACTAATGGGACAATGAAATTGTCCTTGAAAATTGATAACTGTAAACCATCTTTCATGAAGCTTTGCAGATCAAACTGATACTACCTCTATGGCCTAAAACCTCAAAATAACAATTTTTTTTATGTTTTCCAGTATTGATAATGTTTCCATGAACTGACAGAACATAAATCAATGTTTGAAAAATTCATCTTCCTGCTAGGCCTCAAAGATTTTTCACAGGCTAAAAAAATCTGAAAGTAATTAGCTCTTTTCAGTCAAGAATCACTGAACGTACAAAGAAATAAGACACCAGTAGCAAAAGCCAACAGAAACAACAGATAGTAAAATAAGATATCAAAAACATTAGATGTTGGAAAGATCAGCCACAGAAACAGATAATATATTTTATAATAAGGAGTAAATTATTAGAAAGAGCAAGCAGATTGGTAAAAAGTAGAAGTGGAAGATACAATAATATCCTACTGGCCCTTTTTCCATTTTGTGTTAGAACATTAACAAGTTTTTGTACCATTTAAGTTCTTAGGTCTAAATCTGTGTAAAACATTCTGTTGATACACCCTTTGCTTAAGGCAGTTACATTTTTTATCTAACATTTCTATTTGGATACAAATTCATGTGTGAACATGATGCTGTCTGTTTTGTTTTGTTTTAAGTAGTTTTTGGCTGGGGCTGGGTTTGAACCCACTGCCTCTGGCATATGGGGCTGGTGCCCTACTCCTTTGAGCCACAGGCGCTGCCCCATGTGGTCATATTTTAAGAACCAAACAGTGAGAACCTAGGTATGTTCTCATTATTGGCTTGGTGGTATTCTCTGGGAGGTCATTCAGTGTGTAAATGTTTATTCACCTACAAGATCATGACAATAATTCCACATTTGTAGAGTTTTCTGAGTGTAGCGTAGGGAGTAAGCCCAGTGGGATCAGACCTCCTGTCTCTACTACCTACTGGCTGTGTCATTTTGAACAACTTTTAAATCTCTCTGTGCCTTAGTTTCTTCATTTACGACAAGTGGATAGTAACAGTGGATGCCTCATAATGTTCTTAAAGGAGCAAGTGAGATAATGTCTATAAAGTGCTTTGCATATGGATAGTGCACAATAGATGCTAATATTTGTTGTGATGACAGTGTACATATCATCTGGTATACATCAGGCAGTCCAAAAATGATATTCTATCCTTATTATTATTGTTTGGATTTATTTTGTTGGGGATGCATCTATTAATTTGAAGATAGAAGATGCCTTACTGTTCAACTAGTCTGATTGCCTTACTTTCCAGGTAAAGAACTCTGGAGAGGTTGAAATTGTATCTGAGGCAGTCCTTCTGTTTTCTGAAATTACCGTGTTTCCCCGAAAATAAGACCTACCCCCAAAATAAGCCCTAGCAGGATTTCTATGCATTTGTTAAATATAAGCCCTACCCTGATAATAAGACCTAGTGATGGGCATATCTATACAAATATGCTGCATGGCCACGCCATGCATTTTAGTGCAGAGAGGTAAGGAAGACTGGAATACCTTTTATCTGCCACAGCTCCTTTCTTGGAGCCATTCACACATGCGCGGGTGTGTGTGGGGTAATTGTTGTCACAGTCATCCTATTGTGCATGTGTGAATGGCTGGGGAAAGGAGTTCACGCATCACTAGCGCCAGCCCCACCAACAAGGTTGGCTCCCCCGTCAGGTTCCAGAAGAAGATGACTTAACTGTATTTGAATAAATGTAGATTGTTGTATTATACTTAATAAAAATAAGACATCCCC
>CAUYQV010086960.1:0-52237 GCA_963574575.1 Galagoides demidoff | reverse complement strand
TGGTATCGAGAATCCCTGGGGTAGGAGAGAGGAGGCAAAAATAAGGTAGTTCTTAAGTGAATTCTATTAATTAATCATCCTTAATAATTACTCAGCTTTACTATTTTCTTCTCTTGAGCACGGAGTAACCGTGGATGACATCTCTTAGAGCAACTAGAGGCAAAACCAATAGCTTTATGAGAAAAGCCCAAGGAAGGTTCTAGGTCTAGTGCTGATGTCCCTGAGATCAGAGACGGCCTTCGTTGTTGTTGTTGTGTTGATTAATTCATTCACAGTCCACTTCACTCTAAAAATACCTTGCGTTAATGAATGCCTAAGTCAAGAGCACTATATTTGTGCCCATGATGGCCAAGATTCCTTATGAAGATGTGGTGGATGTGTTACAGAGCAATTTCACAAATAGATTTTAATAAAATAACTGTCTCAGTATTGACTCGTTCTTTTGTTGGAGACTGTTGATGTAGGTCTCAGACCTGAAACCCTACCCAGGTCAGAGCTTAGAATAGCTATAGATCCTGTTTGGGGGAGACATTGATTCAAAGGCCACCAGCACGTGGCCTGTTGATCACCGGCAAGAATGATGCCTGCGTGTGCCCTAGGGGTTTGTTCCAGCTTCTCCTGCACGGAGAAACCCTCCACTCCCTTGTTGTCCTTGAAATGTCCCAGAAAACTAGTAAATCACAAGTCAAGGAAGGTGATAGTGTTCAGAAAAAAACTTCTACCTGTATATAAGGAGATAATCTGATTGAGATTTCTGCTGAACAAAGACCGTGATGAAACAGTCCTCTAAGACAGTGCCTTTGAAACAAAAAATAAAACAAACAGAGAAACAAAACAAAAGATTCCAGGGACTAGTAACCTCTGGGTGTAAATCTGGAATAATAGGACTTTCAAGGTTTTATGTAGGAAGGGAAAGAAAATGTTGCTTCTCCTAGGGGTACAGTAAATGGAAGTTTTATGACAATAAAATCGAGAAAGCAAGCTAATTAAAAAAGGCTAATTTTGAAATGAAATTAGATATCCCTGCTCAGAGAAAATATGTGAATTGAGCAATGTTTAACATTGTACAGGCACAATTATAGACATCAGCAGTACTGCACCACACTAATTTACATTCAAACCTTTAACTCTTTAAGAGAGACCTATTTAATTAAGGATGTTTTCCAAAAAATCTACCGAAAGGAAACTAATATGTAAACTATTTTTTATACATAGCATGTGCCTAATAAATATATTTTCAATGAATTAAGAAAGAGGTAATAAGGGTATATTAATTTTATTTTAAAAATCCTCAGAGTCAGTAAGCATTCATTTGCTACCAATTTTTCTACATACTCCCACGTCATTTTTGAAGAATGTGAGAACATTATGCTATCATGATGAACTGATTATCCGTGAAGATGGGATGGCATTTAATTGTTAAGTCAACTAATTTTTTTTTTTAATGAGAGATGTATTGGACATTCTCGAAAGTAATTTTATTAGAATACTGAAGATTTGGGAACAGGTGATTAAGAAAGTAGGTAAACCAGTGAGAGTCTATCTTAGTTAATGGCAAGCGGTGTGGGTCCAGTTTCAGTCTTCTACAGGTCACCAGCCAGTTCGCCCAGCACCATTTGTTAAATAGGGAATCTTTTCCCCACCAAAATTGTATATCAAAACACCACACTGTACCCCATGATTGCATTGCTGCACACAGCTATTATTTACTAAAAAAAAAAGTAGGTAAAAAGAAATCTGTAATAGAGTTTCTATAAAACAAATTACATTGAAAATTATTGACATTAAAATAGTAGAATGTAAGCTCAATCACAGGAGGACGTGAAAAAAAAGTCTAGCCGAAATGGGTGGATTATTCATAGGAAGCAAAAAGAGTAGGTTGTGGTCAGAACTATAGCCTATAATGAAAAGTGGAATAACCAGCCCATATGTAATAAAGTCACAAATCACTGATAAACTGGTGAGAAAAATGAAAGAGTGTGGTGCTTTGTGAAAACAAAAAGTTTAGTAGGTATGGAGAAATTGAAACACTAAAAATTATAATTATAATATTAATGATCTCAACAATTATTTTTTTGAAAAGCTACCATGTGCTGACTTCTCGGTTAAGTGCTGAGAATGCAAAAATAATGAGATAATGTTACAGCCCTATAGGAGTTAGAGATGGAGAAGGGTGTATGTGGGGGCGGGGCTGATACAGCTTGCCAAGTGCTTTGACAGAGACACGGACAAATGTTTTAACAGCATATACGTAATGTACTATATGGGGTCTGGTTTCTTTTGCTCAAGATAGGATGCGTGGGGTTCATCTGTGTTTTATATTCATCAGTCATTGCGAACACATTCTTAAAGTAGCACTTTTAGGTGTGATGAATAAGAGTGATATAGGAATTAGGGTAAGGGAAAAGGTTGAGGCCTTCCTAAATAAGTGTAAAAGCCATTAATTTTGTTTTAATAGAATTAAAGGCACTCTGGGAGGTGTCTTTCCATGGAATGTGACTAAGTTTGATGTGCCTATTATGTCACGAATTCACAGGGAATAAGTCCTAGCACCTTATGCTCCCGTTCCTCTGGTTCTCTCGGTTCTCCGGTGTGCTATGCCATCCACCTGTTATGCCGTGAATTCACCGGGAATGGGTTCCAGGAGCTCAGGCTCCTTTCCCTTGGTTCTCACAACGTGGGCTTGTCCGGGTGGACCAGGCTGGCCCTTCATTTGCACCCTGGTCTCTTTCTCTTTGGCTTCCTTCTTTTTCTGATCATCTTCCTTCACGTGGTGCAGGAAGCTATCTCGGCTTGATATGCTCAATGTGAATGTTAATCCTCTTGGCAAGAATCTTGCCCTTCGCTTGTTCGCTTTGAACATCAACAGCACGCTGGGTGACACTAGACTCTTCCAGTTTCGCCATGGCGACACCTGTGTGGCTTGCCTTTTTGATCAGTGCCCATTCCTTTGGTGGCTGCAGTATCACCCCTCTTGTAGATTCGCATGTGGCGGAAGGAGCAACTCTGCCTTTTCTAATAGGCCTGGGGAACGTGGATGGGGGTCTCTCCTCTTTCTCGGTGTGTTTGCCATTTTGGTGAATTGCTGGATGATACGGCGTCTCCAGCTGAAAGGAACCAAATATGAAATGTGTTAAAAGCCAGACTTTAAATTCACTGTCAAGTTCACAGTAGTCATAGTTAACAATCTGCTAACCAGGAAAGGAAACACATAAGCACAGCATAGCAATGCTTCTCCAGGATTTTATCCCCATCATTTTCTTTTTTTCTTTTTAGAGGCAGAGTCTCACTTTATCATCCTCTGTAGAGTGATGTAACATCAAAGCTCACAGCAATCTCCAGCTCTTGGGCTTAAGTGATTCTCTTGCCTCAGCCTCCCCAGTAGCTGGGACTACAGGCACCGGCCACAAGGCCCAGCTACTTTTTTGTTGCAGTTTGGCTGGGGCTGGGTTTGAACTCTCCACCCTCGGTATATGGGGACTGCGCCCTACCCAGTGAACCACAGGTGCTACCCCCTATCATTTTTTTATCACAACTCAGCCTCCTCAGCCACTGCTGGGAACATGCACATTGGGTGACTCAAATTTTTGCCACTCTACTTACATCTTCACATGGCCACAAAAGGGCAGTTTGTTTTAAATTGAGGGTTAAAAATAAATTTTAGCAGGGCAAGGAAGCTTGTCCCTGTAATCTCAGCTACTGGGGTGACTGAGGAGAGAAAACAGCTTGAGGCCAGGAGTTCAAGAGCAGCCTGGGTACCATTGCAAGACCCTGTCTCTAAAATAATGAAGAAAAAAAGTTAGCTGGGCAGGTGGTGCCTACCTGTATCCCAGCTACTGGGAAACACATTTTGGTGAAAGTTATCAAGAGCTACGATTGCACCACTGCACTCCTGCCTAGGAGAAAAGGAAAAACCCTGATTCTAAACATAAATACATAAATAAATTAACTGCTTAATGTTACCAGGTAGGTGAGTTCACAAACTTGGAGTCCAGAATCCTAGCTGTGAGGCATGTTTTTCTCTAACTCATTTCGGTAACACGTTGTAGTTCAGAGCTCCTAGTGGGTCACGAGTCCGACTGGCTAAACCACTCACAATCTGTGTGGTCTTGAGCCAAGTGATTGTTGATCGGTCTGTTTCCTCATCCGTGGAATATAAATAATACTAACTCTAAGCTCTGAAATTTGTGATGAAAGATAAATGAGAAACTACACGTAAAGGGGTCACCTGACTTATGTTCAATGGTCCAAAATATAAGTGACAAATGCCAGAAAGACTAAGTAAAGCAAAAATCATTAACTCTAACATAAGCGGAATTTTCTTATTACCACCTCTCAAAATGCTGGAGGAGTAGAGAGGGAAAGAAAGAAATTTGACTAAATAATTTACCCTTTTCTCATATTTCGTACGTATGGGTAGAACAAATTTGATGAAAGTTATAGTGTTAAAGACTCACATAAAAAAATGACATTTTGAGGGTCTTAACTAAAATATGCAGGTGTTAAGTTTAAATGGGGCCTTATGCTGGAATTTCACTAATGCAAACAGAAGGGAAAGTTAAACTGTTAGTACTAATTTTATTTGCCTGGGTTAAGCCAGGAAAAATGAGCTCAGGCCTCTCAGGGTCTGATCTCAATGCTGGAAATTAAATGCACAGAAACATGGTCACATGACATATAATTTTATCTCTTTTTTATATGTTTTAACTTGTTTCTATTTTTAATAAACCCCAGGGTTTTTTTTTCTGAAATTACTAATCAGCTATTTTCAATCCTAACCAACCAATTGTACAATGTCTGTGATACCAAAAATGAAAAAAAGGAAAAACCACTACATTGGTAAATAATCCAAGAATTCCTGCTCAAGAACACAGTGCCTGCTTCATTCATTGAGACTATACTGAATGATATCTTATATTATTTCACATAGGCATACTCATTATTTAGAATTTTACTAAATAATGCAAGGCAGCATCATCAATGATAAAAATTTATTAAACCAGAGAGCAAATGACTGAAAAGGTTTTTTCTCATGTGCCACACTGTTAACGACACACTGCTAGGCAGTGGAGGACTGACAAACTTCAAACTGGATATACTTTAATTAGTTAAAAATGTTACCAAAACGAGTGAGAGAAAAACACGCCTCATAGCTAGGATTCTCAACCATATCTGGTTGAGGATCTTAGAAATAATGCAAACTAAAGAAACAAACAAAACTAAATAACTTTCTCCCCAGAGAAATGTGCAAGATGTGTATAATTTTTAGCAATGTTAACGGGTTTAAGAATGTACTAGAGGGCAGTGTCTGTGGCTCAAAAGGGTGGGGCACCGGCCCCATATGCTGGAGGTGGCAGGTTCAAACCCAGCCCCAATCAAAAAAAAAGAATGTACGATATCCATGGGATCCAAGTTTATAATCTCTTCTCCAAAGTGGAGAAAAGTCACCTTTAAATGGTACAACTGATTTTTCATAGATAGTTAGAAAATAATAAAAAAATAATTTAAACAATTTTAGGAAAGTTTTGTATTTTTGTAGCTTTGCTGTAGCCTCACCCCCACGGTCTTTCATAAACATTACTTAAAAATATTGCTTAGAGAAAACAATGCATTTTCTAACTTTAATTAGCCTCTTCATGCTGATAGGACTTTGTAGATTTTCAGTAAATTGATGTACACACCGCAGTCTTTTCCAGTGGAAACTGTGCAACCCACTGATTTCAATAAAGAAGGCGAGAGAGAGTGAACTGTGAAGCAAAACAGCTCTATAAGCAAGAAATATAAAGGCATCCTTCCATTCTGCGAGGGCTGATGGCAGCTGCTGGAGAAATGAGTTGCGTCTTCCATAAGCCCATGTCCTGAAGCACAGGAATGTCATCACTCAGGCCAACAAGTGTCCTATTTTGCCATAACCTCTATTCTTGTATATTTCACAGTTCATTATGCTCCACAGATACATCCTGGGGATTCATCTCAATCACATTATAAGAGCATTTGATGACTGGAAGTGATTCACTTTTTGAAGATCCATTGGTCACATCCATTGGCCTTAATAGAAATACACAATCATGGTTGCTGATGGCATCTCACCCACCGTGATCCAGAGTTTCAATCTGACACCCTTTGGGGCTTATCTCTGCCACTGTCCAGAAGCTGCATCTGATGCCAAGCTTGGTCATGCGGAGCATATAAATTTAAAGAGCCATTTTCATTTACAACAAACAGACCCAGCTGGAACACAGCTACTAAATCAAAGGCGAAGCAAAATCTCCTGCTACCTGGGATGGTCTAATCATAAAACCACCAATGAGCTTTCCAAATGCATTCTGAACTAGCCCACCATCAATGTGGGTTCAATTTAGGGAAAAAAAGGTGAAATTATCTGAATCACATATTACTGAAGAAATCAGGAGTATTTTTTACAATCCTAAAATCTATTATATCTTAAATGAACCTGCTTTGTATTTTAACAATGTCCTGGTTTTCCTAAATGCAGAATTAAAATCTAAAGTTTGAAGTAACCTAAACCAAAACAAATGTGAATTATAGTATTTTTTTGTGCTTTGATCCCAGTGTTTGTCATTAGAAAACAAATAAGAAAATATCAGAATGTACAATATATTAAAAAATTTAGAAATTTGAATATAATAACAAAAGTTCTCTCACTAGACAAAGAGACAAATGAATTTATACATGAAATCTTTATGGCATTCCCTAACATTTTAGTAATTTATGACATAAAATTTTATTGTTACTGCGATATGCTGTTCATGGTTGTCCTTTTTTGAAAAATTGACCTTGGAAACTAAAGTAATCCTGATCTATGTGATTTGATCCCATAGCTTAGATGCCTGGTAACTACTGACTTCACAGGAGAGATCTCCCAATAGACTAATCTTGGACCGTACAGACTACAGAGAAGTCTTCAGTGCAGAAGAATTGCATAAGATTTCTCCCCTCAATCCCTTACTCTCTCTCTCTTTTTTTTTTTTGCAGTTTTTGACCAGGGTTGGGTTTGAACCCACCACCTCCAGCATATTGGGCCGTAAGCCATAGGCACTGCCCCACCCCTGTACTCTTTAAATAGTCTTATCAACATTTTGAAACACATACAGTATAAGTAAAAGAAAGTTACATTTCAAGCATTTTCTCATAGTCTATGAAGTTCAATGAGCTCTCAGTATAATATCAGTGCATCATCATAATAAACAGGGGAAATATTTCACACTCTAGGGCGGCACCTGTGGCTCAAAGGAGTAGGGCACCAGCCCCATATACCAGAGGTGGTAGGTTCAAACCTGGCCCCAGCCAAAAACTAAAAAAAAAAAATTACACACTCTACTTATACTTGGCTTTGGATTGATTTCATTTTATGATCAGTCCCATTCTAGGTCATTCATAAAGATTCATCTTTTTAATACCTAAGCCCTCATAGCAACTGTGATGAGTAAACTCGGGAAGGCACAGTTTTTAAAAGCATAAATTTAGCTTGGGGGTTTTAATTTTTAATTTATATTACTTCCTTTCCACTTATCTAGTTCTTATTCACAGTGGAAAAAATTTCATATGATCATTAAACTCTCACAAGATTTTTTAAATGGAAATGTACTGTTTTTAATGAGATGGACTCTGGATTTTACCTAAAAAATATCTGAGAAAATGAGGCAATTCATAGAAAAGCTTTATAAAAATCAGACTTATACAGTATTTCTTCCAGTCATACGGCATTTTGTCACAATGTCACTCATAATTCTTCCCTTTTCCCATTTCTATATTTCTATGTATTAGATCTGCTTTTCTAGAGCAGATTTTCTGTGTTTACATTTTTATTTGACTTTCCAATTGAGGCCACATCTTAATGGTTAAATAATTCCTCTTACTTTAAAGTAGTAAGTGTTCAAATACCTCCTCCATAAATATAGTGTTAGCATTACAGTAAAACATATATTTCCAAAAGACCCTAAGAAAATGAGAACAAATGTGATATCCTTCAAAGAAACCTTCTCAGGGAAGCCATGAATGAACACTAGGAGAAGACAATACTACTATTAATGATTAGACTATCTGAGTTACTTAGTAAGTATTGGCACTATACCAACCTATATTACATTCATTTTTCCTCGTAATCCTCACAGTAATTTTATGGGATATAAGTAAGTATTTCCATATGAAAATTTGAATTCCAAAATGCCCCCAAATTCAAAATTTTTGAGTGCTGATATGACACCACAAGTGGAAAATTCTGCACCTGGCTTCATTTATCTCATCTATTTTTTAAAAATATTGAACAAAATTACCTTCAGGCTATGTGTATAAAGTATATACAAAACATAAATGGATTTGATGTACAAACTTAGGTCCTATCCCCAAGATATCTCATTAGGTATATGTAAACATTCCAAAATCCCCAAATTTCAAAATTTGAGACCCTTCTGCTCCCTAGCATTTCAGAAAAGGGCTACTCAACCTGTATAATTTTTCTAGGTAAGATAATTGATGAGCATTACAAACGCCTTTACTTATCAAACTTATAATTAAATATGCTAATAGGCTATCTCTCCGTATGATGTGTCCTTGAGTTCTTTATACTTGGGTTTGCTGCTTTATTTGTTAAAGAAGAGGAGTCTCTAAAACCCGGTTTGTTAACTTCAGAATTTTAGCGTGAGGCATCTGTGGTAAGACTTGAGCATGTTAAGAAACCCAGTAGAATGTTCTGTGAAATGGTATAAGTGCATATGTAGATTTTTCTCACATTTTCATCAATAGATTTTATGAGAACTACGAAAAGATCTGAGAGTAATGATGCCACCACCAACAGGAAAAAGTTTAAGAACCAATGTCCTAAAAGGGGAGTCAGTGAAAATGAAGGGTGGCGCAACGACGTTTGCAATGTTTCTCCTCCATAAAAGGAGAAATAAAATAACTGGAAAAATCATCACAACCAACTTTTCTAGAACTCTGGAAATTAACCAAAGGTTTGCGGCAATCCGAAGAATGAGGAGTATTTAGTGAAGAAAAACAGCTGAATCTCTAAAAAGAGTGAGCTGATAACATTTTCACTTACCCATGTCCGCTACTCCCTAGCTTGGCAACAGCCTTAAAAAATAGTAGCCAGCATATCCAGTACCAGAGTGATCAGAACAGGGATGGAACTCTTTCAAGGCCTCATGCCCAAAAAGAGGGGTTCCCTAGAAGACCTCACTGAAAGGCTTGTCTTTATTTGACCTCATTTGAAACTTGTCCTGTGCTAAAAGCTTCTCCCCAGGCACCATTTGCAAAATGTTTTAGCAGCATCACTGCTGCCTGTGGCAACAAATGATAGTTGGAACAAACAACAAACTAATCAGAAACATTTAAAAGAAAAAATGAAATGAGATTTCCTTAGGGGTTTGCAGTGCTCCAGTATACTCCTGGGACTACAGAAAGCCACATGCATGAATGTTTGCATACTGGAGAAGATTCTAAGCTGTCAACTTTGATTGATCGTGAGCATCTGCAATCAAGGATATTAGGGCTCAGGAAAAGTGATAAATTTACTGACTTGAGTATAGAAGGCAGGCCACAGCAAACACATAGGACTTCTAGGGAGAAAAATGGGAAGATTCATTGGTTCTAGATATTTAAAGAGATTTGTAGCCGATCTAATGATCTAATTAATCATTAGCTAACCCTACTAAGCTGCTTAGATACTTATGCAACATACAACAAAGATGCTATTTACAGAATTAGTTAAGAAAAATCACCAAAAAACAATTATCCCAACATTCAGCAATGACAACTTGTTAAGTAACTGATAAGTAACTCCTCAGAGGAGAGAAAATCTGATTTTCTGAGTTATATTATACGTAAGTCCAGTTTTCACCAAAAACTTAACTGAACATGCAAAGAAATGAGAAAGTATGGAGATACTCTCCCCAATGAATAGACAATGTCCTTCATAAATCCTGGACCATGAAATCATTAGAGAAAAACTTCAAATCAGACATTTAAAATATGATCAGAAATCTAAAAAAGCTGTGTCTAAGAACTAAAAAAAAAAATAGAATTATGTCTCACTAGGAATATTAATAAAGAGGGATTATAAAAAGGAAATAAAAAATATGCTTGAGTTAAAAAGTATAATAAATTAAAAACTCACTATAGGAGATGAACAACAGATTTAATTAGGCAGAAATGAGAGTCAATTGATATTATCTATGCTGAAGAATAGAAAGAGAACAGAAAGGAAACAGAATGAAGAAAAATGAACACAGCATTAGAGACTTGCAGGCCATCAAATGTACCAAAATACAGATAATGGGAATCCCAAAATGAGAGGAGAGAAAGAAAATTTCAGAAAGAATATTTAAATAAATAATGGCTAAAGTTTTCGAAATTTGATTTAAAAAATGTATCTACCTATCTAAAAAACTGAACAAACTGTAGGCAAGCTAAATTCAAGAGAGTCTCAGCTTGCCACATCATAACAAATTTTGGAAAGTCAACAACATTTAGAAAATCATGAAACCAGCAAGAGAAATGACACTCATATATACGGTAACCTAAATAACATAAAAAGATGGTTTTTTCATCAGACACCATGGAGACCAGAAGCCAGGAGCATGACATATTTGAAGGGAAAAAAAAAATGATCAAGCAAAGCAAACTTTCAAAAATGTAAACCAAATTAAAATATTTCCAGATAAACATAACTGAGAAAATTTTCTGCTTTAAGACTTGCTTTACAAATAATACTAAACATAGTCCTCTAAGCTGAAATGAAGGACACTAGACAGTGACTCATATCCATATAAAGAAAGAAAAAGTCCCAGTAAAGTCAACTATGTAGCACATATAAAATAGGATATAGGAGGACAAGGCAGGTGGATTGCTTGAGCACATGAGTTCAAAACCAGCCTGAGCAAGAGCAAGACCCTATTTTATACTAAAAATAGAAAAGCTAGCCAGGCATTGTGGTGGGCACCTGTAGTCCCAGCTACTGCAGAGGCTGAGGTGGGAGTATGGATTGATTGCAAGAGTTTGAGGTAGCTGTGAGCTATGAATCCATAGCACTCAACCCAGGGCAACAGAATGAGACTGTGTCAAAAATAAATAAATAAAATTAGATATAAAAGTATTTTTTTGTCTTATATTATTTAATGTCTCCTTTTGGTCTTATATTACTTAAGAGACAATCATATGATACAATCAATCTTGAATTAATTTTTGTGAGTGATAAGAGATGCCAATCTTCTTTCATTCTTCTGCATGTGGTTATTCAATTGTCCAAGCACCACTTACAGAATAGGGGTTTTGCCCAGTATATATTGCTGCCTGCTTTGTTAAAGATTAGTTAGTTGAGTGTATATAGATTGTTTTATATCTGGATTCCCTTTTCTGTTCCATTTCTCTATGTCTCTATTCTTTGTGCCAATATCATACTTTTGTGGTTATGATAGTCTTGTAGTAGAGTTTGAACTCTGGCACTAGGATGCCTTGCCTCCAGGTGTGTTCTTTTTGCTTAAGATTGCTTTGTCATCTATTTCAATTTCTGGTTCCAAATGAAGTGTAGACTTACTTTGTCTAGATCTGTGAAATATGATATTGGTAATTTCATGGGGGTTTCATTAAATCTGTAAATCACTTTGGGTAATATGAACATTTAACAATGTCGATTCTACTGGTCCATGAGCATGATATGTTTTTTCATTTCCTTGTATTATCTGGGATTTTTTTTTCTTAGTATTTCATAGTACTCTTTGTAGAGAGATCTTTCACCTCCTTGGTTCAGTATATTCCTTAGGTATTTTATTTTCTTTGTGGCTATTTTGAATGATATTGAGTCTTTAATTTTACTCCCAGTTCAACTATCATTGGTGTATGGGAATGCTACTTATTTGTGTGTACATTGATTTTGTAACCTGATTTATTTATCAGTTCCAGGAGTCACTTTTTGGAATCTTTTGGGTTTGATAGATACAAAATTATTTGGCACCAAAACATGATAGTTTGACCTCTTCTTTCCCAACTTGGATAACCTTTATTTCTTTCACTTCCCTAATTACTCTGGCTAAGACTTCCTGGACTACATTGAATAGAAGCGGTGACAGTGGGCACCCTTGTTGATTGGAACACAAGGTATAAATATATATAATTCATGACAAAAAAAAAAAACCAGCATTAGAGGGAACAGTAAAATAAGGTTGTATAGGAGCAGAATTTTTATATATTATCCAAATTAAGTTACTATTAATCTAAGTAACTTAATTAAGTTAAATTACATTATTATAAATAAATATATTGATGGTAATTCCCAGGGCAACCACCACAAAAAATCAATTTTAAAATACAGTAAAAAAAATGATAAGGCAGTTAAAATAGTATAATGGGAAGCATTTAGCATATAAACATGGGTAGTAAAGGAAGAAGTGAGGGACAAAAAACACATGAGACAAATAATAAAACATTATTTTAATCTTTTTAACTAATGTTAAAATGTTATCTAATCTATTTTAACTAATCTTACCTAGTCAGCAATTATATGAAATATAATTGGGTTAAACTATCCAGTTACAAAGCAAAGATTGGCTGAACGGAAAAAGCAAACAACATGCTCCATTTTTTCTCATGCTGTGTACAACAAAAACACTTAAGATTCAAAGACACAGACTATTAAAAATAAAATAATGGAAAAAGGTATTCTATGTGAAGGACAACCCAAAGAGAGTTGGAGTGCCTAGATTAATATCAAACAAAATAGACTATAAGACAAAAGTGATTAATAAAGAAAGATATTTTTCAAGTATGACATAGTCAATGCACCGGTAATTTATACCAACTATAAATACATGTGCACCTTGCAACACAATATGCAGTACATGGAGTAAAATCTGAAATATTGATAGAAAACTAAAAATTAATAGATGAGGACTTCAGTATCACACTTTCAATAATAGCTAGGCCAACTAGGCAGTAGCACAGCAGGGAAACAGAAGATTTCAACACTGTAAACCACTAGACCTAAAGACACATATGGAATGTTGTACCACAACAGAATACACTCCCTCAACTGCATAGTGAACATGTTCGCAGCAGCATTATTCATAGCCAAAATATGGAAATAAAGTGAATATCTATCAATTGATGAATGAATAAACAAAATGTGGTTTATACATATAATGGAAGAGTAATCCATTATTTCAAAAAAGTTCGGATACATACTGCAACATGGGTACATATTGAAAACCTTGTATAATAGTGAAAGAAGCCAGACAGATTGGCTGATTTTATTTGTATAAAATGCAGAGAATAGATAAATCTATAGATGGAGAAATAGAGTCATAGTTCCTAGGGGGTTGGGAAGACAGAAATGGTGGTGACTGCTCACAGGTACGGGGTTGGTTCTTTTTGAGGTGATGACTGTGTTCTGTAATTAGTGGTGCTGGTTACACAATTCATGAATATACTACACACCACTGAACTGCACGTTTTAAAGGAATGAATTTTAGTGTGTATGAATTATACCTCTTTTTTAAAGGACAAAGGAGAAAGAACCAATATTCTAGAGCTAATTTATCACCTGTCAATAGCACTGCGGACAATGTATGCTAACCAGGGCTTAAAGACATTTTTAGATCCCAATGCATGTCAGCTAGCCTTAGGGGGTTACTATAGTGACCCACTAGGAGTTCTGGAATGTTCACCACCTGAAATAGATCAACGTTGCTTTAAATATTTGTTAAAGGGAGCATGAAGTCACAGGTTAACTGAGAGCCAAAGAGAACTCAAGATGGTAGGATTATAAACCATATAAAAATAGTCATTGTACATTTTAAAGTTTACATAATATTGAATTTATATCATATTTAATTAATCAGTAAAAGTTATATTGATGTTATAAAGATAATTTGTCCAGTATCAGCCCTTAGTTCAGTTTTCATTACAGAATGAAAAGGAAAGGCAAGGTGGTATATGGAAAAGACTAAGAAAACCAGAGCACATAAGTACGAGCTCTGTGAGCTTAAGCAAGTTATTTAACCTCTCATAGCATCAGATTCTCTGCAAACACCTCTCTTCTCCACTTTTTAAAATCAGGATCAAATAAGGTAATTATGCAAAAGTACTTTGCAAAATGGGAGGCTGATGTTTTTCTTCAATATTATTACTGTATCATATTTATAAGTTATTGATAAATCAAGTCACTCTCAGTGATGAGTTGTGTATACCACAGGTTTCTCTTCCTTTGAGACTTATAAATATGTTTTCCAATCTGACAAAGGAGTGTTAATCTGGTTGTGTTTATTGGTATAAATATTCTATCACTTGTGTAATCTCTAAACAGATTTTATGAATTGTGTCCTTTTTGGTGTAGTTCTTCATCGCTGCTTCCATCGATTATTGGAAGACCTACATTGTAACTTACGTGAGTAACCAAATCATGTGTATTTTGTTTCTTATTACTTTCTCAGGCCTAGCACATGTATAGGACACACATAAAGGACGCTCATCAGAAATAAAAGCAAAACTATTATTTGAAGTGCGAGATGAGTATGAACTGTCACATGATTCTGAAAAGAAACTGAGGGAATTTTTCCTTACGGACATGTGCCAGAGAGGTTCACATAAGACGGTCTATAGCAGAATTCAGACGTAGGACAATGAGACCCAAATAGAGCCGTGATATCACAGGGGAAAGGACCATTTATTCATTTGCTCCATTGTTCATTCAACGTAGCTAGTATTTTTCCAACTCAATGCTTGTTTCTACTTAATTTCATTTACATCATTCTATCTAGTTCTTGAAATATTTTGAGTTTAAATCTTGCCCTTTAAAGTGCTAATTATTCTTCATATTGATTGAAATAGTGGCCATGAATAAGCCATTTAAATTTTTTATGCCTTTTGGAGGCTACTCCTGTTTTACTCAGTAGGATAACACAAGTATTAATATTTCAGATATTCTATCTGGTATTTGTTCTGCCCCAAAAGCCAAGGTGGCTTTGATAGTTAGTTAAATTCTGATAACATTCACCATGGGGGAGAAGAAGAAAACAAGACCATTGGACAATTTTAGTAGAGAAAAGGACAATTCGAAAGCTATGTCAAATAATAAAGGATGTTGTGAGAAGGAGGAGAGAGATTTCTCCAATTTTGTCCCCATTCATTAATTCATGAATTCAACAAATGCTTGAAGGCCTGATGCGTGTCATTTACTTTTCCAGGTAATTTTTTACATCAGTGAATAAATGATTCTGGCTCTCATTGCTCCCTTACAGGAAGGGAGGCAGAGAGAAATGAAGGCAGAAAGTTGCCGTAGGCATAATAACTAAATACATTTTATGTACAACATTACAAAGTGTTACATGCTTGGAACAAAAGAAAAATGGAGCACAGTAAGGGGGCTTCTGGGGTAGGAAATGAGGGGCCTGTTGATTGCAGTTTTAAACAGGTGAGATTTGATCAAAGACTTAAAGGAGCTGAGAAATGCAGCCATCCAGATGTCACTGGGCAGGCCTTCCAAGTTGAAACCACAGCTAGAACAAAAGCCCAAGGCTGAATGGCCCTATTGTGTTTATGATAGAGTTTGAAGGGAATGCTCAACAGGGACAAGAGTTGGTGACAGTGTTGCAGAAAAAACTGGGAGCCAGATTATGGGGCAGCCCTTTAGCCCATTCTGCAAACTCTGCCTTTTACTCCTAGTAAAACGGGAGGCACTGCCCGTGTGTGCATTTGAGCAGAGGAGTGCGCTGATCCTGGCTTTTAACAGTTTATTCTGCCTGCTGGGTTGGAAATAGACCATGTAGTAGGTGGGGCAAATGTAAAAGCAGACAGATTATTTAGAAAGTTTTTTAAGCTGTTCATGTGAGAGATGATGATTTGGGCCAGGACGCCAGGAATTCAGATGGTTAAAACTGGTTAGGTTCAGGCGGCACCTATGGCTCAAAGGAGTAGGGCACTGGCCCCATATTCTGGAGGTAGCGGGTTCAAACCCAGTCCCTGCCAAAAAACTGTAAAGAAAAAAAAAGTGGTCAGGTTCTAGATGCACTGTAAAAGTCGATAAGGTAAGATCTGTAAATAGATCGCAAAGGGGCTGTAAAAGAAGACAGAGGTGTCACCAACACTTCTGATCTGAGCATCAAGAAAGATGGGGTTGCCATTAACCAAAACGAGAAACTCCACAGATAGCGAAGGGGATGATTATTACTACCTAACTAATGGCACAGCTCTAGTTTTACCCCTGCCCCCCGTCCCCCATCCTTAACCTTCCTAAAACGCACACTCTTTAGCTTTTAAATAATTAACAGATTTCTTGGATAATCATCTTTCAGGATACAGTTCAAACTTCTTGACCTGACGGCACTTGGTTTTCACACATCTCTTCTTTCTCTTCCCCATTCTCCCTTTGCCCCGTCCCCAGCACCACACCTCAGATCAGTGAGACTCACTATACAGGTCTTTCCACCTGTTGAATATGCAGCGTCCATTTCCCACTCATCCTGCATATGTCACCTTTGCTGGTTTTTTTTGTGAGGGAAGCTATTATTGCTGAACACCGCCTTCCATCCTTAAAATATACCTAGACATTAATATGGTTCTGTTATTGGAAACATTTCCACATTATATCCTAATTGCTCATTTAATTTCATTCACCATTCTCTGTGAGCTTTAGGAGGCAAATCTAAATGATTTCTCACTGTTTCAGATAGTGGGTAGCAAACCATCCCCAAGCATAAAGTCATAATGTGAGCACAATCACTTATTTTACTCACAAATCTACAATGAAGGCAGCCTCAGTGGGGAAAGCTTATTTCTGCTTTCTGTGGTATGGCTTAAACTGGGCATGCGTATGGCAGGCAAATGGGGGCTAATTTTCAATTACACTTTATGTGAGCTTTTTCATGGGATTATTTGATTCCAAGAACAAGCTTTCCTGGAGACCCAGGCAGAAGCTATATTACCTTTTATAATCTGATTGCACAAGTTACATGGCCTCCCTTTCACCATAGTCACAACCTTGTCCAAAGTTAAAGAGATAGAATGTAGACCTCACCTCTCTCCAGAAAGAATGCAAAGTCCCATTGTAAGGGTGTGCAGTGGGAGCTATTGGTGTGGCCATTTTTAGGATGTATTATCTGCCGAGCACCATTGTGTCTTTGCCATATAGCAAATTATTTGGCATGTATTAAAGTTTCAAAAAATATCTTCAGAATAATTAAAATGTCTTTCTCAATAGCTTATATATTTATCTAGTATGAGAAACTTACCTTTATTATAGGTACTTAGCATTGTAAAGTTGTCGATGGACCCTAGTGTTCTCTCTTTGGGTTTTGTTTTATTTCTGAGTACATGGGGCATAGAGAGCATGGTCATGTAACTAACTCTGCGTTTTAGCTCAAAAGAACCTTAATTTCCTCCACTGGAGCCCTTTAATCTGTAAAATGTTTGTTTTCAGAGGACAAGATTTCCCCGTATTTCTTAGTTATTCCTTACTAGGGTATTGCCACATTTCTTTGAAAAATGTTACCTAAAACAGAAACCATTTTAGTGCTAAGCAGTACAGTTTTTCATCTGGAAACCAATTGACTGTTTTTTGTTGTTTTTTTTTTTTCTTTTTGCATTTGGCCTTCCTATAAAATTTTTCACTAGACATTAATGTTTCGCTATTACAGTGACAAAACTAGTACCCTATTGATCTGTAAAGTGCTTTTCTCCTGGAAGTTTCAAAATATTTGCTAAGAACATATATTTTTAAGTAATAAGTTAAGAGGTTTCTTTGCCATTCCTTGAAGGGTAACTATTATAATTAAATAGAAGTTTTATTAATATACTCTCCAGAAAGTACTGTTTCAAATTTGTGCTCAAATTTCCCTCGTATCTAGATCTACACATATAAATGCGTTATCACTATACCATAACAGGATGAAAACACCAACACTCCAATTTTCTAACAATTTGGAAATTGAGCCATGCCATGTAGGGAGTGTAATGGAACCCTGTGCTATGTGATTTACAAACAGACAAACCTGACTCAGAGAGGTCATAACTCTGCCCACATTTGTCTGTGCTCTTTCTACTGTAAAGAAGTTATTTTTTCCTCAGGTTAAACTTAATGAGCTTAAAAATTCTACTCATAGTCTCCAATTTGCAGAGGAAGTTGACACACCTCACACATGTTCCCCATAATTTGTCAGGTGACTGTAGACACAGCCTTCATTCAACATTTATGAGGAAGATTTTCCTGCTTTTCCAAAGCAAAGACAATCTTTTCCTTCTCAATATTCTCATAATGACCTGGGACCTATTTTTACCATGGCATCATCACTTAACATAATAAATATATTTTAAAATTATACCTTTTTCCTTTTTTTGAGACAGAGTCTCACTTTGTCACCCTCGGTAGAGTACTGTGGCATCACAGATCACAGCAACTTCAAACTCTTGAGCTCAAGTGATTCTTTGGCCTCAGCCTCCCAAGTAGCTGGGACTATAGGCACCTGCCACAAGGCCCAGCTTTTTTTAGAGATGGGTTCTCACTCTAGCTCAGGCTGGTCTCAAACCCATGAACTCAGGCAATCTACCGACCTTGGCCTCCCAGAGTGCTAAGATTACAGGAACAAGCCACTGCAGCCAACCAAAAAAATATATCTTCTTCATTGAGCCAAGAGCTCAGACAAAAGAAATGTGGTCTTCATAGCTCTGTCTATAACAGCTAGTGCAATGCCTGGCATTAATGTCTCAATAAATTGAATTCATACCTTGACCCTCTATTTGTTAGCTCAAATTCTTCTGATACTAAAGTCTATAATTTTCTCTATCATCCCTTGTACCCTGTTTCCATCTTTTTCTACTTTCAGCATAGGCATGCACTTTTTCTATTGACTGTTCTTTGAGAGTCAAATAGAAATACCACCTTGTATGTGCACCTGATTTCTCTGTTCTTGCCACCTGTTTTGTTGTTGTTGTTGTTGGTTTTTAGTGGTTTTTTGTTTTTGTTTTTGAGGTAAATTTCCTCTCTGTCATCCAGGCTTGCCTTCAGTAGCATCATCATAGCTCAGTTTAATCTAAAACTCTTGGACTTAAGTGATCCTCCAACCTCAAACTCCAAAGTAGCTGGGATTATAGGTGCATGTCACCACAACCAGCTCATTTTTCTATTGTTTTGTAAAGTCAAAGTCTCACATAAAACTTGTTCATGCTGGTTTCTAACTCCTGTCCTCAAGCAAGCCTCCTCCTGCCTTGGCCTCCCGAAGTACTAGGATCACAGGTGGAAGCCACCATGACTGGTCCTACCTTCTTTGATAAGACTCACCTATGGTCTTCCAACTGTTTACTTGAAACCCACTAGACTATAGCAGTTTTTCTTTATGGCAGAAAAACAAACAAACAAAAAACACCCCAAAACTCATATAGATTTTATGAAGAAGGGATCCTCATGACCTTCACAAATATAGCCATTTTGGTAGAACAGCTAGAACCCGCCTTGCACACACTCCTGGAATGTTTCACGGCCCATGTTCCTAGGAAAAAACAGAACAATAACTTTCCACCCCAGCCCCAGCTGGCACCAAAGATTAGCCCCTGGTGCCAAGATCAGTCCTTCGCAGAAGAGAATGATTCCCCTGGCAGCCCCCACCACATTCCAACCACACTTGTAAGATTATCACAGCCCCTTGGAGCTGTGTGACAAGGACCTGATTCCTGCTTAGACTCCTCTCTGCTCTTTGTAGAGCAGACTGGTTTCCTCTCCTTCTTGCAACTGTTACCCCAACTCTACTCTCAAAGTCCTCAGATTTTACCACATAAAAGATACTTTTACATGGTTTCCACACAAGTGCATGGAATTTTTTCAAGTTTAAAAAAGCTTTCACAGTAGTAATATGTTCTTTATATTAAAAAACAAGCAAACAAACAAAAAACGATTTGTGAGGCAGTAACTGTTTGCCACTTTGTCCAGGGGAGAGGTTGACACAAATCTGTTTCGATAAAGTCTCCTGTTGGCGTACATCACCTCAGACCATTGTGGTACTAACACACAGACTGCTGTCTCTAAGCAACTGGGAAAACCATTTCTAGCCAGGAGAAAGAAAACACATGCATTGCTTATGAAAGAGGCAGACATGTAGAGTTCGATATCTGAAATTATGCTGAACAATACCTTTTCTGTTTTTCCCTTGAGCGAAGTGCACTAAAGCATTTGCAGTTTTCTTAAAGCCAATGCCAGTTTGCAAAGCTCAGTGGTGAAACTAATAGTGGTGAACCAAATGAAGCCCAGCCGGCCTTCTGCACAGGACTAGCCAGATCAAAAAGGCTGAGGGCCCACCACGGAGGAGGGACACAACAGGAACACTCGGAAATCCTGATGCAAGAAACTGGGACCCTCAGGAGCCATTCTCAACAACGTGACTCTAAGAAAAAGTCAGATTCCTGGACTCTAGAGTGTTCTTAGAAGGCTCTGCCCACAAATAGTGTTTCAGGATTTATCTCCTGCAGAACCCTAAACAACGCTCTGTGACTTCCTCCTTTCCTTTGGCCACTCCCAACAAGCTTTAGCAACCTCCTGCGAGCTCCTTGGACAAGCCAGGCAGATCCTCCTGATGCTTTTGTTCCAGCCCTTCTGCCCTCACTGTCTTTGGGGATCAGCTCGTATATGACCGGAGAGGACTACTTTGACTCCTAATCTAAATAACCCTGAACCCTTGCTCCCCAGACTTTATTTTTTCTGTATTCAATTTTGGGTATTACATGTGCAAATATTTGGTTATAGTCTATCTCTACTCACTAGGATTTAAGTTCCATAAGAACAAATGTTTTTGTTTTTTTTTTTAAATAATGTTATTTAAGGCTACATTCCCAACCCATAGAGTGGTGTCTGACATAGAGTAAGAACCTATTATGTGTTTGTTGAATAAATAAAATAATACAGTTAAATGTGTTGCCTTGCTGTATATAATACACTCCAGTTTGTCATTCCAAACATCTACTAGTATCTACTCACTAGGAAAATATATTTCATGCGTGTTTGCGGAGACAGAGGTGGTTTCCCCCATTTAGACAGCAAAGAGCAGAGAAAAGTGAATGCTCCAAAAGAACGAGCTAATTCAAGATTTCCATTGATACTGGAATTTTTAAGCTACCCATGATGTGATGGTTGATTTTAGCTTTACTGGATTAACAGTATCTGGAGAACTGGTTAAGCATTATTCCTGGGAGCGTCTTTGAGGGTGTTTCCAGAGGAGACTGGCGTGTGAGTCGGGGAACTGGGTGGGGAAGATCTGCCCTCGGTATGGACAGGTACTATCCAGTCAGCTGGGGCCTGGATAAAACAAAAAAGGCAGAGAAAGGCCATTTTCCTTTTTCTCTCCTGGAGCTGAGACACTGTTTTTCTCCTGTCCTTGGATATAAGAATTCCAGGTTCTCCAGCCTCTGGACTCTAGGACTTACCACCAACAAGCCCCAGATTCTCCAGCACTTATCCTCAGAGTGACACCACTGGCTTCCCTGGAGACTTCGGACTCAGGCTGAGCCACGCTGCTGCCATCCCAGAGTCTCTGCCAGTTTGCAGATGGTCTGTTGTGGGATTCTCAGCCTCCGTAACTGTGGGAGACAATTCCACTCACAGGCCCCCTCTCTCCTATCTATCTATTATCTCCCTTTCTCTCTCCCTTCCTCTTTTCTCCCCACTGGTTTTATCTCTCTGGAAAACCCTGACTAGCCTATATGTATATGTGAGCCCCTCTGCTAAATTCACAGAAAACTTTGAGAGGCCAGTAGACTCTCCCTAAGATACAAGGTAAGGGACTCAGTCTAATTTAATTTAAACTCAAAAAGATAAAGGGAACTTCACTTGACACCTACATTATAATTAACAATATTGGCTGCTCTATGATTATTTATTATTTGCTTTATGTTCTGTGTTTTAGTCAGAAGTGGGACTAAATCACTGTAATGGGAGATGATCAACTGGTGGTTAGAAGGCCCTGCTCTCAGCCATTCTGCTTTCTGTTGCTGGGCTTGTGGCAGTTGTTTGTTTTATCATGCTTAACAAAACAAAGTATCAACCATGAAAGCCCACTGCCTGCTAATTTCAGTGAGGCAGTCCTCCTTCTTAGAGGACATTAGTCATCCCTGTGAAAACTCTGCTGATTCTGTCTCTCCAGCTGTGATGTGACCTTCTTATAGACACAGAAGTCTGCAAAGAGCTGAACCCCTGCTATAGGCACACGGCCTTTTCTCTGACTTTGCTGACATGTGTAATATCTCTGACCCAAGATCTGCAGGGAAGAATTCTCATAATTAAGCTATTCTGTCAGATAAATTAAGCCTACCCCCAAAGCTTTATTTTATCCTTTTGGTCATCAGTTACCTAATCATCTGAGGCATTAGAAATCAAACTACTTGGGCTTCATATGTTTTTCTCTGGAAAGGAGAATAATTTTTATACTATTTTCTAGGTTAATATTCTCTAGTTTCTTAAATACTTTGCACATTAATCAAAATAAGTTCTCAAAATGTTGATTAAGATGAGTTTGAGGTGTTACACTTCTCTCCCGGTACGATCAAGCCTTAAAGTTCTTGAGTCATGAAATTTAGAGAAATATGGAAAACAATTTAAAATATATAAATCAAATACTGTACAAGTCCCGGGAGTTATTCCAAATGATTGGAACATTAAAAAGTAGCAAAATGGGAACTTGAACTATTACAGGAAATAGCATCTATGAAAAAAAGTAAAGTCCAGTCCTCTTGATTTATTAAAAAAAGGTTTATTATAATAAAACTTTACTTAATATTGCTCTGATCACAATTAGAAGATACTGATTATTTCAGACCTAAAAATCTCAACATTTATGAAAGCAAAAGCAAGTCAACTCTTCAAAGCTTAATATTAAATTAGCATCAACTATTTGTAGTTCAAACTATAGCTTTCATGGAATGCTTTTTTCAGTTTAGAATCTGGGGTCAAAATGAGTAATAATTCCTGCTTTTGCAACACCGGAATTCTTATTTAGAATGTTTCACGTATCCTTTTAACCTGAAATGATATAGAACTTTACAGTCAGTCTACTAAACACTCTTCCTATAGAAAACATTAGTTATTAATTTATTCCCCAAGTGGTGGGAAACATCTTGGCAAGTTACAGTTGTTACTTTGTTTCTCTAAGCAAAGACACGGGTTAGTCACATGTTCATAAAGAACGTCATGCCTATATGAATTGGAAAACCTGGCCCTGAGGTATTACAGATGGGACACCAGGCACGAGTGATGAGAAGCCACAGGGTCACGGGCTTGATGGCATCAGGGTAAGGAAAAATGGTGAACAGGGAGCCTGAGTTCCCCCCACACCACCACTCAGACCCAAAGATGAACAAACAATTACCTCCTCCTTGGTCCACAACTTTTCTCACAGCCCTTTTTTACCTTTCTTTTCTTCTCCTCCTCCATATCCTAGAGTCTTTATATAATCTACGATAAAGCCCTCAGCGACTGAACTTTGATAACCTTGTTGGTCAAACAGTTTGAAAGAGAAATTCTGGTTAAAGCAATCATCAACTCATTCATAAGTAGCTCCTGATACTTCCTGATATTGCCGCTTTCTATTAACATGAGAACAAATGATTTCATTTCTAGATTGATTATTTGGTGTGTTACTTTTCTGTGTACTGTGACTGGCTTTTCGACAAAAAATTTCTGCTATTCTCATTGGTTCTGGGAAAAGATTGGACAGAAAAAGCAAAAGGAGAATTTAGAAAACAATAGATCTGGTCAGAGGCTTGGGGGAAGAAAAACCAGAATTAGATACAAGCATTGAGACCTTTACATCAATTATTTTAAAACTTTAAAACTGTCACATGGGATACAAATGCAAGAGATCATTATCAAGCATATTCAGTTTTATCTTTTATCTTTTTCAATGTATTCTACTATTTTTTATTTGTTTACTTTGCAGGTTTGTCTGGGGCTGGGTTTGAACCCACCACCTCTGGTATATGGGGCCGGTCCCCTACTCCTTTGAGCCACAGGTGCTGCCCCTGTATTCTGCTATTATTTAATGAAGGAGTCTCAAGATAATCATTTTCTCTCCTTGCCCCATAAAAATGTTTAACCATGGGACAAACTACCCTTGCCATCTGGACCTAGATATCAAAGGTCCACATTGTAAAAAAACTCAAGTTCATTTTATGAATCATTTTAGACAAAGGAAATGACCAGGGTACATTCAAAATGAGGGGAAAGTAAACAGGACACACATAAAACAGAGATACACATTGAAGTCCTCTGAGTATTACTCTGAGAGTTGTTTATGTCAAGGAAAATTGTTCCTGTAAAGCAAATACAGCATCTGAAAGAAACATGAAGCTGTTAGGGGTCCCTTCTGAGGGCTCCTCTGTGCTACCTACCTACACCTGCTCTGGGAATGGAGGCCCGTTTAGCAGGAATTGATGTCTACTTGTTCAGACAGCTTCCAGCTTGGGGACTTACCTCAGTACTGATTTATCACTTTGAAGTTTTCATAAGTTTTTTATTTTTTGTTTCCCAATCCAGTGTGATTTTCACAGGCAATTCCCATGTCTATTCTAAGGTATGCTTAATAGTAGACTTTCAAGGCAGGCCCATTCTCCTTTTTATGATTGGGTGAAATATACTTCTGAGCTGTATGCTTAATTTGAGAGTTTACTGAATGTTTGAGGATGTTAGTTGCCCTGCGAAATAAAACCTTACAGTACTCAGAAGGGATTAAAAGCCTGGTTTCCAACTCCCTCCCCACTTTGGGGATTAAATTGATTCCCTGGTCATCTGAGAAAGAATAAATTTTTTTCTTCGTATGAGCCCTTATCTCAGAGTGTTTCTTTCTATTCCTAAAGGTAAAAATTATGAATTCCAAGGGAATAAATGATTATTATGTATTCATTCCTGAATTCTTTTAGGATTCTACTATTTTATCAAACAAGATAAATATTCTCCAAAAACTGCCATAAAAAAGAGAAAACTTGTGAGCATATTTACTCTATGTATTTTCAAAAGAGAAATACTTTCCATTTCCTCGCTCTCCCTAAGATGTGAGTTTTTGATGTCACACTGTTTGGCATAAATACCTCTGGGAAAATGAATGGTTGTGGGAAGATCTAGTTATTTTTGTCTCCTTCTGGTTCATGTTCCAGAGAGGATATGAGCCAGGATTTTTGCTAACATTTATTAAGCCCTTATACTGTGAAGGAATTAGGATAGGTGCTAAAGATCCCTAAGGAGAAAGAGGAACCAGGAGAAAAATCTCCAAAATAAAAGAAGAAGAAGAAGAAGAAAGAAGAAAGAAGAAGAAGGAGGAGGAGGAGGAGGAGGAGGGAAGGGAGGGAGGGGAAGGGAAGGAAAGAAACAAAGAAAGGAAGGAAGGAAGAGAAAGAGGGAGGGAGGAAGAGGAAAGGAAGGAAGAAAGGAAGGTAGATCACACAACAAAACAAAAACAGAAACACAAGGTGCCAAACCACTTCCAGCTCTGAGATGGGCCTCTAGGTAAAAGGAGCATTTTTATCAGCTGGGACATTTTTAGCAATGCAAAGTCTCTGGTACAACTTATGTGATTCTGCATTTTAAAAGATACTCAGGTGATTTGTATTTATATTACGTTTGAGAAACAGACACAAAGTTATCTTTTGAATTAAACCACTTAAACATCTTTGGTTGGGTTGACAGGATTATACCTGTGGATTGTGGTGGACACAAGATTGGAATGAGTTGAGTGACTGGGATGTAAGAAGTGAACACAGCAGTAGAACCTCCACCATTGACCTCCTCCCAACATTGACAACCTCTTCAAGTTGACCTAGTTTTCAAAGACCAGACATGCACATGTATCAGTATAGTAGGCCTAGTTCCTTATATTGACCACTTCCATATGTTGACCAGTTTGTTGCCTTGGGTGGTCAACTCTACTGTACCTTCTAAGGAAGTTTGGAGTGGAGTGGGTGGGGACAGTGGATGGGGGCAGCAGCTGAAGGGGAATATAAGGTTGCGAGAAAAGTTGTTTAACATAAATGTGTGCATTTTTGTGCATAGAGGTAATCTCTAGATAGAGGGAAAGTGATGAGAATATGGAGAGAGTATCTAAAGATCAGAGTCCTTGAGAATGCAGAAAAGACTGTAACATGAGGAAATTAGGCTTCCCTCACTGGAATAAGACGGAGGGTAGAAAGGACATGGGCTTGTTAAATTTGATAGCGGGAATATATGAGCAGCTTCTGGAACACTAATTGCCTTTTGTCAGTGAAACAAATGGTGTGAACATCAGCTGTAAGCAAAGGAGACACAGGGGTGGGAATTTTGAAAAGTGAGAAAAGAAAATGGAAGAACAAGCAAAAAAGGAAATCATAGTAGGATTATTAGATACTGTCCAGTGCCTATTTAAATTCAGGAATCAAAATTTATAATGAAATCTGGCCAATTACATGCTTTTTTCCTCCCTAGCTGCAGTCAAATTCATGGGTACAGGTTCAGAGGAAGCAGATGGTTGAGTTCATGTAAGGTTGGGGTTAATAATCAGAAGTCATTTTTTTTTAAACACTTCCATGTGTCTAAATCCAGTTCTTGGCAACGGTTTCTGTCTACAGAAGTTAGAGGTTACACGTAGATATTTAGCTGAAATCATAATAACATGGTGCCTATTATTTACCTTCTCTGTACTAAGCTTCTGCAGTACATTTTTTGGAAGCCTCATTTCACTGATGAAAATTGAATATAAAGCAGGTTCATTAATCCTTAATTTTAGTACCAAGCATCCTATTAAGATATACTTAATTCCCACCTCCAGAGTCATTTCATTATAATACTGAAAGGTTTGGAGGGTTTTTTTGTTTTGTTTTGTTTTGTTTTAGGTTATTGTGAGAATACAACCAACCAGGTCATATTTTTTGGAATTTTTAGGTAAAGTCCTTCTTGTAGTTGTGTCCCACACTCTAAAGGTGTGCCTTTAAGTGAAAGCACAATACTTGTCTCTCTCCTCCCTTGGTCTGCCTCCTTCTAATTTAGATTAACTTTTCCCTTATGTGAACATGTATTAAACTATCTACCGGCTTCATAATAAAACTGAATACATTGGATATTTGCTTATCCATTTTTGTGATACTTGTCTAAGAAGAATATATTTCATTTCCAACCAGGTTAATACAAAAGATATAAAGTCACCATCTTTTCTTAGGACTGAATAGTAAGTTGTCAGGGTCCCGCCCAGAAAGCAGGGTCCAATGAGACCTGTGGAAACTGGTGACGATAAACAACTGAAGAAATATAGAGTTAGAAGCAACCATAAAGAAACGCTTACTTTATAGTTTTCCTCTTTTCCTGAGGGTGCTTTCCTTTACCAACAATGGGGTCTTTGGTCCCCATTCTCCCAGCAGTAAGTACTCTATGGCATACATATAACACAGCTTGTTAATCCATTCCTGAGTTAATAAGCATTTAGGTTGTTTCCACATCTTGGCGACTCATATACCTTGAAAAACCCAGGGACTCAACCACAAAACTCTTAGAAGTGATCAGGGAACACAGCAGCATCTCAGGCTACAAAATCAATACTCACAAATCAGTAGCTTTTATCTATACCAATAATAGTCAAGCTGATACTAGAATTTTGATAATTGCTCCTTTAAACTACTTGTTGGTAAATTTCCAAATATGCATTTTTTCCACCTGTGTAAGAGTGGTAACATTTTCCCATTGATTAAGTTTTTTGAGAGATGAGGAATAAGTTGAAGAAGGCAAGGAAAGAGAATTGCTGAGGATGGAATGGTTCCTTAAAATAAATATACTTGACTAGGAAATATAATGGAAGAATAGAAAAAGGAAGAAATATTGACAGTCATTTACCATTTGCTATGATAGTTTATAGTTTTCTTCTTAAGGCATTTTAATAAATAAAACCTCATCTGATCTCCTAATAGCCCCAACATCAGTGAATTGGGTAAAGCAGTTATTCTGGAGAATATGGAATGAGAATCAAGTGCCTGGGGGTTGTTTCATTGGGAAAGGAAGTCATCAGCTTGACTGAAGACAGCCTTAATAATAAAACAACTGATAATAAAATTTTTAAACTTTTTGTTGAATTCCTATGATGCATAGAGTATCTTGAATAGATTTTGAGATGAACTTGATTAAGAGGCAAGTTGTTTCAATTGGCATAACCATCCTGAAAGTCATTATTATTCCTTACATTGATTTCCTTTTCAGGACCTAAGATATTAATTTATCTCATCACTCTTGTGAGGCACTTTCCAGCATATGCTATTGAATTTTTAAAGTGAAGGCATATCTTGATTTTGTAATCCATGAAAGCTGGTATTAAAGACAAAATAAATACACTTCAGGAAAGATAACATTTTTCACAACAGATGTGAGAGCAAAGAAACTGCTGACATGTTTATTAGCAAAGGATAAACTGAACGTTTCAGTTTGGCCCAGTACCCAGAAAATGCAGATGTGTATCCAGATGCAAACCTCTAGAGTCTGCAAAAGAAAATCTGTATTGGACCTTTTACAAGATCTCTGGCACTTCCTGCTTGATAAGAAGTACCCCTGAAAGCCACCCTATCTCATGGTATTTGGTATTTTGGCACTGTTTCACTTGCTCTAGTAAAAGTCAAGAAGTACAGAGAGGTATTAAGGGGGGGGAGAGAAAGATGGGAGAGGGAAAGAGAGGGGAGAAGAGGGGAGAGGAGAGAAGAGGAAGAAAGGGAAGGAGGGAGGTGAAAAAAAAAAAAGAAAAGTTTGTTAAACTTTTTTGACCTTCAACTTAGGATAAGAAAGTAGGTCTGGCTTAGAACATAAGATGTCTTGGTCATCTTTCTGTACTCTAGGTTATTTTTACTACTCATGAATAAACGGAGCATTCTTTAGCTCTTGCAAACATTTATTTAAATGAATAAGGCCTCAATTTAATTCCTTGATGGTTTTTTTCCCTGATTGGAAAGCACTTGACTAAAGTCTTAGCAAATCTCAGAATTTAACAACCTTTTTTATGTTTAAACAAATCCCAACCAGAAAGTCAAGCTTAACATAGAAATCTAGGCTTTTAATAATATTTATTTAGAATCAAAAATACATTAAAGAGTATCCAAAAACTAAGAATTTGGCATTGTGCCTGCAAAATGGGGGTGGGGGTATGTATTACTGAGTCAATTAAATTGCTGATTAGAAAATCTTCCTTATAGCCAGCTCATTTTCCACAAAGACACCAAAAACATACAACGGGGAAAGGACAATCTCTCTAATAAATGATGCTGGGGAAACCGGATATCCATATGCAGAAGAATGAAACTAGACTATTTCTCACCACATACAAAAATCAAATAAAGTAGATTAAAAACTTAAATCTAAGACTTGAAACTATGAACTAGAAGAAAATATTGGGAAAATGCTCCAGGACATTGATCTAGGCAAATATTTTTTGTGTAAGACCTCGAAAGCACAGTCAGTAAGAGCTAAAATTGGCAAATGGGATTACATCAAGCTAAAAAGCTTGTGCACAGGAAATAATCAATGAAGTGAAAGACAATACATAGAATGGGATTAAATACTATCCACCTGACAAGGGATTAATAACCAGATTCTGCAAGGAGCTCAAACAGCTCAGTAGCAAAAATCCAAATAATCTGCTCTAAAAACAGACAAAAGATCTAGGTAGATGTTTCTCAGAAGAAGACATACAAATAGCCAACAGGTATATGAAAAATTCTCATCACTAATCATCAGAGAAATGCAAATGAAAGTCACAAGGAGATATCATCTCACCCCAATTAGAATAGCTTTTATCAAGAGACAGGTAATAGCACATGCTGGCAAGAATGTAGAGAAAGGGGAACCCCGTACAATGTTGGTGGGAATGTAAATTAGTACAGCCATTATAGGAAATAGTATAGAAGTTCATCAGAAACTAAAAATAGAATTATCATGTGATCCAGCAATTCCACTACTGGGTATGTATCCAAAAGGAAATCAATATACCTAAGAGATATCTGCACTCCCATGTTAATTGCAGCACTAATATAACAGCCAAAATATGGAATTAACCCAAGTATTCATCAGTGGATGAGTGGATAAAGAAAATGTGGTACATACATACAATGGTATATCATTCAGCCATAAAAAGATAGAAATTCTGTCATTTGCAACAACATAGATGGAATTGTAGGTCATTATGTTAAGTGAAACAGGCTGAGCAGAGAAAGAAAAGTATCAGATGTTCTCACTCATATGTGGGAGCTAAAAAAGTGGATCTATCTCACGAAGACGGAGAGTAGATGGGTTGTTGTCAAAGGGCAGGAAGATAAGGGGAAGAGAGTAATGAAGAGAAGCTGATTGATTGGTACCCATAGACTTGGTGTTCTGTAGACAAGTAGGGTGACTATAGTTCACATGAATCAGCTGTGCATTTTTTAAAAAGCTAGCAGAAAATAATTCAAATAGTCCTAACATAAAGAGAAAAATAAATATTCAAGGTGATGAATATCTCAATTACACTGATTTGATTATATGAATGTACATCTAATGCACATCAATAACAAAAGAATCTTCATATTTCATCAGTTAGGGTTTTTTTTGGTGGGGGGGGGTTGTTGGTTTGGTTTTGTTTTTGTTTTTTGAGACAGGGTTTTGCTCTGTTGTCCACACTGTTGGAGTGCAGTGGCATCTTCATAGTTCACTGTGACCTCAAATTCCCGGGCTCAAGGGATCCTTTTGTCTCAGCCTCCAAAGTGTTTGGGACTACAAGCACATGCCACCATGCCTAGGTAATTTTTGTGTTTTTTGTAGAATTAGGGTCTTGCCCAGGTGGGTCTCAAAATTCTTGCTTTGAGCAATCTTCCTACCTCAGCCTCCCAAAATGCTGGGATTACAGACATGAGACACCATACCTAGCTTTCATCAGTAAGATTTTTTTAAAGAAAACAATAATGATATTAATAGGTATTATTTATCAACTGCATAAGCCAAGTACTGTGCCAGTTGCTTTATATGATAATAACAATAGCTAACATTTTTGATCATTTAATATGCTACACATTTGCTAGTTTTTTTACTTGCATTATTTAATTCTTTCAAAAACCCTTGTAGTCAATCTTACTATTATGTTTATTTTACAGATGACAGAACTAAGGCTCAGAAAACTTATGCAACTTTCAGTAGGAGTTTTAAAAGTAAATTTAACTGGAAGAAAGTTATTTTGAGATTTTATTAAGATGTTATTTTTATAAACTTGCTTAGAATTCAGAAGGTCTTCAAAGTTACAATGGCATTTAATTCATCAATCAAACAAATCACATACTGAGTTGCTGATGACTGGCTATTGCTTTGCTCTCCTTGGTGCCAGGAGAATGTTCATCTGTGGTGAGCTGCTCAAGTAACTGAGCTTGCTTGAGGCACCACAACTTAGAAAGAAACCAAGACTCCCAAGACAGAACCTGGGGTCATAACAGAAATCAATATTAGAAAAGTAGACCTTAAAAAAATGAATTTTCATTGATGAAACAATAATAGCCAAGTGAAAGCGTTATTTAACAATTGAGACCGCAGTCCTCACGGGCTCTGTCTAGTCTGGCTTCTAGCTCTTGGTTTCAGATGCTTCAAATTTGATCGGAAAACATCTGTGCTAAAAAGGCTTCAACATGGATGAAATCTGAGATTTCATGTTGAATTAATGTCTACGTGTACATGTTTTCTGTTGCGATAGCAATGCAAAAATGTGTTTTCAGGAATGTTTAAAAACAGAGCATTTTAAATATTTGCTTCCATAAACCAGACGTAATGTTTTAATAATTTCCATCATAAATAAATATAGGGATTGTGAAAATGTGCATATGTTTTGTTAAAATTACTCATCTTAGTTATTTTTTGAGAGCCACCCAAGAAAACTAGATTCATTTGCTTCGCGATCAAACTCTATTTAATACTCCAAACGGTGTCTCCCTGCTTGGTCATTTACCTCATTCACCAAACTGCTTCTAACTGATTGTGACGGTTGCTAACATTGAAATCCACTCTTTAAAAGTGCAAATTTGCACCACTGAATAGATACCAAAGAATGTTTTAGAGTCTATTATGGCAACACAAAAGGAGTACTCCCCCAAAATATTTGAACTGAGAAACAGCTATATCATTGGAATAAATATGCTGTCTCTTAAGGTGACACTGCTTTCTTAAAACGTGGATGGATAAGTATCTCCTTTGAACATTGCCAAACCTTATCCTTTTACAACAGTTGTTCTCAAACTTCCATGTGCATAGAATTATTTAGGAATTCTAGTAAAACAAAATTTGCAAGTAATTTAATCAATGGGTCTACATAGGGTTCAGGAATTTGTATTTTAACAAGGTCCTCCAAGGGATTCTGACATACTTGATTGATGGTTCTGTGTCTATCACAACTGACTTAGACACATTACTCATAGCCACACCCTACACACCCAGGAATGTAACTCTACTATTCCGTGTTTTCTTCCTTAAAACCATCTCGATGTATGAAGTCAAAGGATTGAGTTAGTGCACTCATCCTAGAAAATGTGCTCACTGCTGAAATCACTATAGTCACCAGGTGACCAAAGGGAGTACCTCAAAGGTGACCACAGTGACATTCAGCAATGAGGTATGTAGCATTTTTTCTAGAATGTGCTTGTGAACTTAATTGTCCGACCTCGTAGCTTAATATGTTTGGGCTTTCTCAGTTATTTTTAGTTTCAACTATGATAAACTTTCCACTATGAGTTTAAACCAGTAATTCTTACTGGATTACCAATAAAATCCCTCTGATTCAGAATTGAAATCTCGCCATAGTTTCCAGGACTCTGGGTTTATAGTTATGTCTGTACCTACCTGAATTTTTTTTTTCTAATAGCTCTTGGCAGGAATTCTTTCATGGGGATGAGTGTATAGGAAAAAATCCCAGATTTGGGGGCGCCTCTAGAAAGGAAAACAAGGTGTACATGCAAGTAACTAAAATTCAACACAGCATAAGAGTCAAATGAATAGTAGACTAACATTTCTCAAATCAGGTCCTACATGCCATTCAGACCCCAAGATGTTAATGAGTGTTACAAGTAAAAAGGATTTCATGGCGATGATTTCAGAAACACTGAACTAAACTTAATAGTTTTCTTCATTTGGGGACTTATCAAAACCTTTGACATGCTGCTATGCATTATTACTCTGCAAGAAGGATTGTATGGTACGGAATTTTCTGATCCAACTTGGTGCTAGAAATTTTCACAAACTGACTTATTAATATTTATCTGGACACCAACATCACTGCTAGGGAAATAGTGCAGGCAAATGCTTAGGGTTTCTGCAGAAGACGAGAGCATCCCCAGACACAGTAACCAGGGAAAGTCTCCCGCAGATAGTAGATTTGAGCTATGCTCAATGGATCCTTATAATCTTTCTTCACTAGACACAAAATAAAATACTCATGGAGAAAAGGGGTTAACAAAAGAATTATATGTGGTCATCATCCCTTTAAAAGAAGCCTATCACCATGTAAAAAGCTTTGATTTTGAAAACTTGGAGATTAATCTTTGAGACAATAGTTACTGGAGAAATAGAGAGCTGGAAGTCGAATTTCACAGGATTAAGAATGAACGTTTTGTGAGGAAAGAGGTTTCTAAGTAAAGATTTGCTAAAGGAGATGGTAACTTCATATGGTTAAAAATGGAGTGAAAAAAGGTATTTTTTTTAAATGAGGGGAGGCCTGACTATTTCTTCTTATCTCAGTGAGTACATTTTTAGAAGCATATCGTCTTAGCCTGTTCCTGCTGCTATAACAAAAGACCTTACTGGTTGGTTGATTGATTGATTGATTGAAATAATAGATAGAATAAAATCAGATATAAAACTGACCACAAAACATTTTTGAGCACGTAAAGACTGATCAAATTTGAAATCTTCACTGCTGCCAAACAGTCAATTCTTCCATCAAAATGAAGGGAAATAATGCCTCCACCTGTTCACAGATGCTACAATGTCAAAATTAATTCTGTTTAGGTGTCCAGGGAATAGGCATGTCTCCAGGGAGGCCCTTGAGGAGCGGGTATGCTCTTCATGACTGGTACCTTTACTTTTCTGCCCGCCCTTTTATTAGTGAGTACTCGCCTGTGGTTGAAGGACTCAGAAATCTCCTGTTTCCACCTCTTTCATTTCCTACGGATCTTCTCAAGCACATAAATGTCTCCCTGTTTGTCACACGTGATAAATTGGAATAAATAGGTAACATTTGGTTCATTTGATTGGTCTAGCAAACTAGATGAGATTGGATAATAAAAACAACATAAATTTCTTGTTTACAACTGAAAGAAAGACATTTTGATGACATTCAGGACATCAAAGGTAGTAGGATAGCTCTGATGGCCATTCCAGAAAAAGAGTTTCAAAATTGCTTTGAAGGGCAGACTAGGTGCTGGCATCAGTGTATAGCTTCCAAGGGGAATACTTTGAAGGTAACCATAGTGATATTCAGCAATGAGGTAGGTAAGCACTTTTTCTAGGACGAGTTCACGAACCTAATTGTCAGACCTTGTATACTACCCTATCAGATGTCAGTCTACGATCTGGGCCACTTTATTCTGTTTTGTGGGTCTTTTTGTACCTCTGCAAAAACACATCTTCTTAACTGCTATGTCTTTACAATAAATTGAATAGATGATAAAATAAGTTTCTCATTCTCCTTCAAAAATGTCTTGTGTACTTGGCCCCTCTCTTGTATTTTAATCTTATGCTACTTCCCCCATCTGGTAATCATGCAAAGTATAGTACATTAGGCAAAAAATAGAAACATATGTTGGTAGCAGATGAGGGCAAAAGTGAGTAATTAGGGTCCACCAAGGTTTTGGCTCTTTCTAGTCTAATGGAGAAATATATCAATGACTTCTCTTAAGAATGAATTTTACCTCTTAGTAAACAAAATGAATAGCAATGGGAAATTCTTTTTCTTAGTCTTACTTGATTTATTGAGCAGAGTCTGATAAGCTATTGAAATTGGAGCACAGGAACAGACAAGCATGACTTTCATTTCTCTAAATCTGTGGCTAAATCCTATATTTCCTCCAAATTTTCATTATCTTATTAGCCTTCAACTCATCCAGAATTGCTGTGGCTTGAGACATTTCTTCCTGGTGTGACTTGAGAATAAAGATTAAGTAAATTGCTTCTGTATACCAGAAACTGCAATAGAGCTGGTACCTAGTAGGTACCCAATAAATAATGATTTCATAGATAAACAACTTTGTCATTGTCTTAAGTCAGAACCCTGCAATCCAGAAAGAGCCTCCAAATATGTGCTACAGTCTGAATGTTGGTATCTCTCCCAAATGCATAGGTTGGAACCTAGTACCCAATGTGATAGTTATGAAGAGGTAGAGCTTTGGGAAGTGGTTGTTATGAAGGACTCAACGCCCCTCCACCCCAAATGGTATTAGTGCCTTTTCATGACCCAGGAAAGCTCTCTGGCCCCTTCTGCCATGTAAGAACAAGAAAGCAAGGTGCCATCTATGAAGCAGAAAGCCCTTGCCAGATTCTAAAACTGACAACTAACACCTTGATCTTGGACTTTGGATATTATTTTTATGAGTCCTCCCAAGAGATTAGTGAGAAAAAGTAATTTTCAATGAATGATACTAGGAAAATTGAGTATACATGTGGAAAATAAATTAAAATGGACTTCCGCATTAAATAATAGATAAATGTAATTTCCAGATAAATTTAAAGCCAAAATTTGAAAGTAAAAACTGTAAGTCTTTTAGGAAGTATTAAATAAGGATAATGTCAAACTAGGAAAGGATTTCTTCAAATAACTATAAAGTAAAAGAATAATAACAAGTTTGACTATGTTAAATTAAATACTTTTGTTCATCAAAAAACCATAGAAAAACTGAAAAAATATTGTGTTTTTAACGTATATCTGCAACATGTATAACTGACAAAGAAATCATATTCCGAATATATCAGATTTTTACATATCAATAAGACACTAAGAAAAGTGAAAAAGAATCACACAGGGTATTTATAAAAAGAAGTCTAAGTGGTCAATATACTATTAAAAGGCACATCATCTTATTATTAATGAGGTAAACACAAAACCAAACTATAATGAGATACATTCATATTCCATCAGATTTGAAAACAGAAATTTGACAAAACTGAGTGTTGCTGAATATGTGAAGCAATGGAAACTCTCATGTTGCTGATGGGAGAAAAAGACATACAGTGTCTTTGAAAAACAGCCTGGCATTATCTACTAAATTTTAAGAAATATATACCTGTACCCCAATGCAGTGGTCCTTAAAGTATGTAATAATAATCAAACATTAAAAGCTTTGTGTATGTTGTTGTATCTATACACATTTACCATGTAGAAATTAAAAATAAGAAAAATTAAAATATTTCTTTATTTTAAAATAACAATGTTGTTACAATAATATTAAAGATAGGTGCTAACATAAATAACTTTTTTTTTTTTTGACACAGAGTCTCACTCTGTGCCCTGGGTAGAGTGCGATGGTATCATCATAGCTCATAGCAGCCTCAAACTCTTGAGCTTGAGCAGTCCTCTTGTCTTAGCCTCTTGAATAGCTGGGACTACAAGTACCGCCACAAGGCTAGGTTAGTTTTTCTATCTTTAGTAGAAATGGGGTCTCACTCTTGTTCCAGCTGGTCTCAAACTCCTGAGCTCAAGCAGTCTACCTGCCTCGGCCTCCCAGAGGGCTAGGATAGCAGTCATGAGCCACCATGCCTGGCCCTAAATAACATATTTTAATCATAATAATTATAATTTCCATAGCCAGCTATTTTAGGAGAAGAGCAGCATAGTTTTACATTTTTACGAATTTCTTCACTGCCTGGCGTATAGAAGACAACTTGGTTTTCATATCTGTTTCTGCTTTTGGTCTGGCACAGTATCACACAAGATGTGGCCTCTGGGAAAGTCCACTCTGTATTTATTAAAGACTGAGAGCATAAAAAGAAAATAAACTCACAGACTTTCTGAAAATGTCTTGAGGCACACCCCAAGCATCCCTGGCCCCCCCCTTTGAAAACTGCTGCCAAAAAAGCTCCTCCTGCACTAGGATGCAAGTATAAAGATGTTCATAGCACCATGTTCATAATGGTGGCTGTTCATTTAGAGTGAAATGTATAAATAAACTGTGGTACACTCATGCAATGGACTACTATACAGAAGTGGGAAAGAGCTAGCTACAGCTACGTGCACCAGCATGCGTGACTATCACCAACATGAGCTGAGCAAATGAAGCACATCATAAGAGAAAGCATAGAGTGATCCCATTCGTAGACAGTTCAACACAAGCAAAACTGAGCCTTATTCTTCAAGAATATATACACTAGTAGCAAAGCTATAAGGAAAAGCTAAGGAACTGACACACAAAAATGTCAAGACAGTGGTTCCCAGTAGGAAAGGGGTTTTGATGAGGGAAGAGAGCGCAGGGTGGATGAGGGTGGCAACAATATTTCCTTTCTCAATCTGGGTATTGAGGACATAGGAGTTTGCTTTACAGTATTACTGTATTGAAATTAATACAAAAAGAAGAACGAAAAAGAAGAAACCCAAAACTCCCAAGAGATAAATGAGGGGATGTCTCTGAATGCCTTATACACAGAGATACAGCTGTTTCAGTGGTTCATCACAGACCTCCCCAAACTTAGCAACTGAAAAGAATGATATTTTATCATTTTTACAGTTTGTGGCTTGACCGAGTTTGGCTGGACAGAGGCGAACTATTTAAGATTGCTTTTTTAGTGACATATGGGACTTCTTTTTTTTTTTTTTTTTTTTTGGCCAGGGCTGGGCCTGAACCTGCCACCTCAGGCACATGGGGCTGGCGCCCTACCCTTTTGAGCCACAGGCGCCTCTCGACATATGGGACTTCTAACTGTGGATGGCTGTTATACATGTAACAGGGCTGTTAGATCTCTACGTTGCAGCTAGGGCTCCAACAACAAGCGTTCTGAGGTTGTACACCCTAATGTACAAGTAGTTATTAAGCGTCTCTTCGCATCATGCTTGATTATGTCTCAGAGAGCCCAAAGTCAATGAGGGTGGGACCCATACAAGGGCATGAGTGCCAGCAGGGAGGCATGCTGCATTGGGGGTCACCAATGTAAGTGTCTACCACAATTGTATAAGCATAACATGCACATCAGATATATAGTAGTACCTCCACAGCTGACCACCTCCCTACATTGACTACCTCCTTAAGTTGACCTAATTTTCATAGATCAGACATGCACCATATGTATATATCAATATAATAAGCCTACTTCTATATGTGGACCATCTCTGTATGTTGACCAGTTTGTTACAGTCCCTTGAGTGGTCATCTTACAGAGGTTCTACTGTACGTATGCATGTGCGTGTGTATAAAAAAATGTACTTATGTACTGTATGTATATAGTAGGAGAAAATTCTTGATGTGCTAAGAATGGCTGTACTTGAAGATAAGGGGATGGCTCAAATAATCACTACATCTCATTCAAATTTAGGATTTTGACATTTATTATGTGAGTCGCAGGTTTCTTTTTTGCACAATTACTGACATCTCTATTGTGTTTAGTCCTAGTCAACTTGACTAATGTAAAGAATAAACAAATTGGGAGTTAAAAAAAAAGAAAAAGAAAACTAGTGCTGAAAACCTAGTGCTGAAATTCCATCTGCACATCAGCATGGCTGAGGTCATCTGTAAATAATTAGAAAGCACAACCATCAGCAATATTGTATTTGCTTCTAGTCTTGTTAGGAATTCATAGAAATGTCCTTCAACTTCATTCAGCCAGAAAATCTTTATAATGGTGATATAATAATGACTTCTACCAGCATGGAAGGTCAGAAATATCAAGTCAGGAACATAATCAGTTTTAGGCTGTGAGCCGCTGGACATGCCCTGTGGATAGCATCCTGGAATACATGTCTCCTGAGTGTGCCACATGAGATTTTATATAAGACACAAAGCAAACAGGGAGGAACCCTTGAAAGGAAAAACTCTGCCAACAAGTATGATGATCAAACAGCTTCGGAATTTTTTTTAAAAGAAATTTGGCTAAAAGCCTGCTCTAGTCCAGCATTTCTTGTAAGCAATTAGGTGGCAGTCTTTTTTCCACTGGGCTCTCAAGGGATGAGGACCATATGATATGCTTTCCTGGTAATGTCCTCTAGAACCTGGACCTCCCTCAGACATTGTACCTAGCAGGTACTTAATCACTATTGGTGATGGTCTGGCAGGCCCAAATATCAAAATCCACAGGCATTAGGGAAGTGTTTAGCCAAATATTTTCAGAGTTTGAAAGAAACCTTGTTTCGAGTTTAAAGTGGAGGCCCCAGCTACTTCTCCTTTCTTCCAAATGATTCTTTGTCTCCAAAAGAAATTCTGCATAAAAGAGTATATATTTACAAAGGATTCTTTTCTGCTAACTTCCTCTTACATCTTGCAGACTCTTGCCCTCAAATTACTTCTCCAAGTTCTTGAGAGCTGTTCTCACCAAAATGGAGCAGCTCAGTCCATAGATTTGATCCTGATTTACACTGAGACTGAACACAATGGCTTCTGAAAAGTTCTAGATTACAAAGAAAAGAATTCCTAAGTAGATTCTTCTCTTGTTTTCTTCTTTTCTTGTTAAATGCATCTATTATTAACAGATCAATGGAGTTAATACCATCTAATAGGATTTCTAATTTCTCTTCTGTTGTTCTTTTCATTATTCCTGGCCCTATAGAGGGCTTTAATTAACCACGTATGTCCAGACTTTTCATGTGAATATACTACTCCCCACGTAGTTAAGGATCCACCAATAAATAATACTGAAATACCTACTTATTGATGGAATGCTGATGATTCACTTCAGAAAGATGAGCAACCATTTGAGTTTGAGATACTGTTGTTGTCAGCATCTGGGAGGCTGCCTAGAATATAATAAGCAGTAGTTGCAAAGCTGGCCATTTACTGAAGTATGGCCAGCTCCTTCTGTGCCTCACATTTCCCTAACCCCTTCTCTCTCTGTTTTAATCTTTTAAAAATTAGAGTGATAAGCCTAAAAGTCTTTGCCTGTTGCTTTATCTGCATGAGTTTGACTGCTTCACGCCCTACATTTTCAGCTGTACCTCTTCCCTGAAGACTGAATTTAGGGTTGAGGGTATCAAAATACAAATCTCATATTAAACATACTCTTACCACCTATCTCCTTTTTTAAATCTAACACCTTGTTAAAAATGTTTTAATATGATGCCCTTTACAAATAAACATGAGAATAATTCCTGATGGCAGAGACAACCCAGGGTCCAGTCCTATTTAACCACTGATCCAGTGATAGGATTCCAATTGTTCTGCCAGGAGGATTTCATGGGAACTACGCCAGATTTCCCAATGCCTTGATGCAAGGCATGGTGATAGTTATCTGAGTAGTTACTGCTTTATATAATCTGACCGCAGTTGAATGATAAGCTAAGTACTCCTGCTTACCAGTGAGACAGCTGTGGAGTTAAGAGAGAGAATGTTCTCTAGTTCTGTATTTTCAGAGGCACACTGCATGCTATTAACCTGGTGTGAGACCACCAGAAAGATGCTTGCCAGCCCTTCCAACCCCATGTTTCCTCTGCAAGGCCCGGGGATGGTCTACAGACTGCCTGCAGTGACTTCTCTTCTCTGTTTAAGGAGGCTTTTGCTCCCACGGCAAAAGTGGATTTTCCCCCTCTCAGAGTTCCTTTATTTTTGACTTTTTCAAAGTTGCCTCTTGCTTTCCCTCCAAGATATTTGAAGGCCTGAAAGATGTTTACTTCCATAAGTCTTATGTTCGAAGAATATACTGGACTAGTTTTAGGAAAATACTTATTGGCCTAACCTGAGAAGGTGTTATGTATGAAGGATAAATGATTTGTGTGTGACACCTGGGTGGTCAGTAATAGGAAATCTTTGTCTTTTTCAGACTTAATGTGGTCTGTTAAGTTTCTTTTAAATGTGGGAAATGGAAACTTTCATTCATGTCCTCATGTTTTAATGTAGAAAAATAGTTATACAGTTGCTTTAAGTATTTAACAAATTGAAAAAAAATAGTCTATCTTAACCAATATGAAGTCTTAATTACCTAAGTCCTAATTGGCCAAGGTGCTCACCTCTGGCTAGAGACCTAGATTTGCCCACTCTGAGAATGTGTTCCTATTAGAGGTAAAGACAGATTCCCAAGTATTCTGAATGACGCTCTTACTAACATGCACAGCAGCCATTCCTCAGCCACAGCCAAACATCATTTAATCCATATCAGAGGAGCTATGAAGCTGAGTTTATTCACAAAAAAACTTTCCTTGACAGAGACAAAAAACAACTTTGAGATTTTATGCTTTAAAAGTTAAATGATGAGCACGCTGGCTCATACCTTCAGTCCCAATTATTTGAGAGGCTGAGACAGGAGGATCACTGGAGTTTAGGAGTTTGAAGTTGCAGTGAGTTATAATGATACCACTGCACTCTACACCAGGCAACAAAGAGACTATATCAAAACAAACAAACCAACCAACAAAAAAACAGCCTGGTGTGGTTTATAATCGTAGCACTCTGGATTGTAGTGACTGCTGGAAGGCCAAGGTGGGTGGATTGCTTCAACTCACAAGTTCCAGACCAGCCTGAGCAAGAGCAAGACCCTATTTGTACTAAAAAAAATAGGGGGGAAAATTAGCTGAGTTACATGGTAGATACCTGTAGTCCCAGATACCTGGGAGGCTGAGGTAAGAGGATCACTTGAATCCCAGAGTTTGAGGTTGCTGTAAGCTATGGCGATACCATGGCACTCTACCTAGTGTGACAGAATGAGACTCTGTCTCAAAATAAATAAATTAATGGTGGATTTTTTTTCTTTAATTCAAAAGCAGATGAAAAAAAAAACTTTTTTTTTTTTTTTAATAATCCTAACTGAGGAAGAGAGAAGAAAATTTCCAGGAAAAATAATACAGTTTTCCATGGCTGTGAGTCACTATTTCATGCCTGTTGATTTTCAGAAAAGAGGATTTTGATATGAAAACCCTCAGAGGAAAAAAATAGCATTTCCTATGCTTGAAAGGGAGCAGAGAAGTGTTTATAAAATCTGCTCTAGATTAGGAGTGGCAGCAGGGATGAGCAATCATTTAGTTGGTAAGAGCATGAGGCTAGGAACTGGACAGACCTGGGTTCAAAACCAGCCTTCACCACTGGTTCCCTATGAAAATCTGGACCAATTATTCAACCCACCTCCTCTAACATTCTCATCTATAACATGTTCATAGTCATATTATATCTGTGTCACTTTTAGAACTGATTCAGATCATGCCTAAAGGCACTTAACACACACTTGGCCCAGTGTAAAACTGCTGTGAAAAGTTTTATTTTTCTCTTCTGGCAATAGACTTCTGTGGCTGTTTCAACAGTTTAATCCCACATCTCTATCAGGTTGCCAAAACAGGAATTTTCCATCCTTGCCCCCTTTTAACCACACCCTGCTTTAATCATGAACCAGATTTCAACACTGTTCCTGAAAGGTCACCACCCACTGCAGATTTTCTCTGTGTCGTTTTAAATTTCATTGCACTAAAAGCAATCTATCAGCCAAAAGGATACTTAGTAACTCCTACTAAGCTATTATAGCATTATGATATTCCAGTTTAATATTAAAAAGGAAAAAAACATGTGATTTAGATATCATAGGACTGAAAGCATTGATAATTACCCTCAATTTCAATGGTTTCAAGACAATACTCCATGTTTTGTGCAAAGGAGGGAGTTTATGATTTATGAGACTCTCTCTCCAAGGGCTACAAAATTTCAGTAACACCAGCATCTCGCAAAACCTCAAATAAACCTTTCTTTCACTCTTTTCTGTATCTGTCCATCCATCCTTCCATCCACCCAACCACCTATCTTAAAAAATAGTTCCAATGGTAGAACAATATAAGTTTTGAAAAATGTATCCTCCAACTTGGCTAATGTGTTATATTATTTTTATTTCAGTTTTACTTGTGAACATACCACATTCTGTTTATAAGGTAATTATATACAGAATTTTGAGAAGTCCAAGTTTGGACTAGATTTTATAGATTTACTTATTTGCTACCTGAATCAACTCCTCCTGGTACAAAGATAGAAAACCTAACTAAATTTGGCTCAAGACAAAACAGCAACAACAAAACAAAAACAGGGCTGGGATGGGGAATGAATTTATTGGCTCTCCTAACTGAAAAGTGCTGGAGAAAAACCAATTCCAGACACAGTTGTATCCAGACACTCAACAGATGCCACTAAAACCTAATTGTTCTCATCTTTCAGTTACGCTTCTTGAGCAGTGGCTTCAATCTTAGCTTCTGTGAGATGGCAAGATAGCTACTTGGACTCCAGGACCAGCTGATCCCAGGTTTACATCCAGTAGTAAAGGGTACATGTTTTTCTCTCCATCTGTTTTTTTCTCTCAAGCCCTAGCAAAAGACTGATTGCATGTCCAAATATTATGAACAAAGATGATTAAGTGAACGTGAGGTCCAAAAGGAAAATGTCTGACAGACTACCTCCTCTTTAAGTGGCTTCAGCTGAAAATCAAGCAGTTATTTAAATTGAGCTACACTTAACTATCACATTTTTATATTTGCTAGAATATTTTGAAATAAGCCAGTCCTCTATGGCCCCCAAGCACCTCATCACATGCTAACTTCTCACTAACTGCTAAACAAGCTGTAGGGCTTGGAGAAACAGATATAAATAACACCAACTTTCACAATAACCACTTTTTTTATTGTTTGGGATTCATGAAGGGTGCAAAGAATTAGGTTACACTGATTGCATTTGTTAGAAAAAGTCCCTGTTATAATTGCATCCTGCCCCCAAGAGGTGTGCCAGATACCCTGACCCCTCATCCCCACCCTCCTCCACTCTCACTACTCCCTCATTCCCCTTCTTCCTACCTTGTATTAGATCATCTACTGCCTTCATATTAGAATTGGGTACATTGGATTCTTGCTTCTCTATTCTTGTGATGCTTTACTAAGAAGAATGTGCTCCACTTCAATACAGGGTAATACAAAAGATGGAGACATTAAAGTTGGGTCTTTTCTTGGTTTTGGTATCGTATCAGGGTGATATTTGCTTCATAGAATGTATCGAGGAACATTTCTTCTTTCTCAATTTTTTGGAAGGGTATAAGTTCTTCTTTGAAGGTTTGATAGAGTTGTGGTGTGAAGCCATCTGGACCAGGGCATTTTTTTAATTGTTGAGAGCTTTTTTATTGTTTCTTAGATCTCAGTTCTTGAAATTGGTCTGTTCAAGAGATCTATTTCTTCTTGATTAAGTCTAGGGAGAGGGTGCGATTCCAGGTATTGATCCATTTCCTCCATATTACCAAGTCTCTGGGCGTAGAGTTTCTTGTAGTATTCAGAGATGATCTTTTGTATCACTGTGGCATCTATTGTTATTCACCCTTTATCATTTCTGATGGAGGTTATTAGAGATTTTACTTTTCTGTTTCTACTTAATTTGGTCAAAGGTTTATCAATTTTATTTGTTCTTTTGAAAAAACAACTTTTTGTTCTGTTAATTTTCCATGATTCTTTTCTTTTCAATTTCATCAATCTCTGATTTAATTTTGGTTATTTCTTTTCTTCTTCCTTGTTTGTGATTAGATTGTTCTTTTTCCAATTCCATGAGATGGTTGATGAGTTTGCTGATGTGCTCTCTTTCTGTTTTTTTAATGTAGGCATCTCATATGATAAATTTTCCACTTAAGACTGCTTTTTCTGTATCCCACAGATTTGGGTAACTTGTGTCTTCATTGTTGTTATGTCTGAGAAATCTAACAATTTCTTCCTTTATCTTCCTGAACCCAACTATCATTTAGAATAAGGTTGTTTAATTTCCATGCCTTTGTGTAGGGATGGACATTTTTGTTGGAGTTGAGTTCCACCTTTATTGCCCTGTGGTCTGAGAAAATACAAGGAATAATTTCTATTCTTTAAATTTTGCTGAGGTTTGATATTTATCCTAGGAAGTGATCTATTTTGGAGTATGTTTCACAGGATGATGAGAAAAATGTATATTCTTTAGCTTTAGGTGTGTTCTGGTGTGTTCTGTATATCTCTATTAATCCCATTTGTTCTAAGTCACATTTAAGTCCTTTGTATCTTTGTTTAGTTTCCGTTTAGAGGATCTGTCTAGTTCTGTTAGAGGGGTATTAAAGTCCCTGGCTATTATGGTGTTATGGGATATTATATTGCTCAGACCCAACAAGGTCTATTTCACAAATCTGGGAGCATTTAGGTCAGGGATCCTTAAACTTTTTAAATAGGGCCAGTTCACTGTCCCTTAGACCATTGGAGCACTGGACTGTGGTCCCCAGGACAAGTCAGCTGCTACGCAAGACAGGCAGCAGCAGCAAAAACAGCCAGTGGGCTGGATAAATGTCCTAGGCAGGCTGCATGTGGTCCATGGGCCATAGTTTGAGGATGCCTGATTTAGGTTGAGTGCATAAATATTTAAAATTGAAATGTCTTCTTGTTGTATTGTTTCCTTGACCAGAATAAAGTGTCCATCTTTGTCTTTCTTAATTTAGTTGTTTTAAATCTGCTTGTATCTGAAAATAAGATTGCAACCCCTCCTTTCTTCTGGGTTCCATTTGCTTGAAATAGTGTTTTCTATCCTTTAACCCTGAGTCTTGGTTTGTCCTTCAAGGCTAGGTGTGTTTCCTAGAGAGAGCATATGAATGACTTGTGCTTTTTTATCCAATCAACAAGCCTGTGCTTTTCAGTGGGGAATTCAATCCATTGACATTTATTCATTCATTCATTCATTTATTTTTGAGACAGAGTCTCACTATGTCACCCTCAGTAGAGTGCTGTGGCATCATAGCTCACAATAACCTCAAACTCTTAGGCTTAAGCAATTCTCTTGCCTCAGTCTTCCAAGTAGCTGGGACTGTAGGTGCCTGCCACAACACCCAGCTACTTTTTTTGCTGCTCTTGTCATTGTTGTTTAGCAGGCATGGGCCGGGTTCAAATCTGCCAACCTGGTGTATGTGGCCAGTGCCCTAATCACTGGGCTATGGGTGCCAAGCCCATTGACCTTTATTGAGAGAATTGATAAGTATGGTGGAGTTCTATTTATCTTATTTTGTGAAAGGCTTCTGTGTAGTTTTATCCTTTGCACCATGGAGAAGCTAAATTTTGATCTTTAGCTTCTGGGCTTTTACTTTGGTAGTGGTCCATTGTGGTGGTCAGTGTTGAGACTAGGCCTAAGTATTTAGACCTGTAGAGCTAGTCTCATTGTGGTGAATTTCTTCCATGTTTGTATATCCACAAAAGATTTGATTTCTCTATCAATTTTAAAACATAGTTTAGCAGGATACAGAATTCTGGACTGAAAATTGTTTTGTTAAAAATGTTGAAAGTGGATGATCTGTAACCCATGTTGGCATCAATGTACACAGAAATCAATTAATAAAAAAAAAAAAAAAAAAAAAGAAAGTGGATGATCATTCTCTTCTGGTTAAAAAATTTCAGTTGAAAAGTCTGCTGTCATCCTAATGGCTCTGCCTGTAAAGGCCAGTGGATGCTTACTCTTGGCTGCTTGCAGAATTTTTCCTTTCATCTTAACTTTGGATGAGTTCACTACAATGTGTCTTGGAAAATCTGTTTGAATTGAGGTGACTCAGGGTTTGATATCCATTTCAAAGGAGTGTGCAAGGGTCTTTAGTAAAACTTGGGAAGTTTTCATTTATGATAATCTCCAGTGGGGCTTCCATTCCTTTGGGACAATCTTCTTCTCCTTCAGGAATCCCTATTATTTGTATATTTGAATCATTTATGGAGTCTTATAGTTCTCTAAGTGCCTATTCTGCTTTCTCTCTTTTCCTTTATGTCTCTTTAACTACCTGGGTTAACATGAACACTTTATCCTCTAGCTCTGAAGTTATTTCTTCTCCATGGTCTAACCTATTTTTGACACTTTCTACTGCATCTTTACATTCCCTGATTGTCTTCTTCATTTCCTTAAGGTCCGCCATATCCTTTCTATATTCTACATGTCTCTTGTCTGACTTTGGTTCTGTCTTTCCATTTTCTTGTCCATTCCTTTTATTATCTTTATCATCCATATTTTATATTCTCTTTCTGTCAAGTCCACTAATTCTTTACAGGTGGAGTCTTCTTCCCTAATGGTCCCTTGGGGGAGTTCCTCTGTTTTTGTTTTTCATGTTGCCTGAGTTTTTCTATTGATTCTTCCACATGTGTTCTCTCTTCTTGTTCACCTCCTTGTCCTCCTTTTTCCTTCTTGATTCCTCCTTTGCTTCAAATTACCTTGTATCAGAGCTTAGGTCTTAAAGTGGCCCCTTGGTACAAGGCCAAAGGAAGAGAAGGGCAAAGTGCAAGGGAGAAACAAGAGGAAAAGAAACAAAGAATAAAAAATAAGGAAAGAGAAAAAGATAAAGAAAAAAAGGTAAGGGGATGGAAGAAAAGAATTGAAAAATAGGAGAGAATGAGAGTGATAGAAGAAATGGTATTGATTGGCACAGTGCTAAGGCCATCACTGTAATTCAAGGATTTTGAGGGGCTGGGCTGGGTGTGTTCCTTGAAATCAGGAGCTCCTTACCAGCCTGAGAAAAGCCAAACTCTTTGTCTGCCAAAAATAGGAAGAGAAAGAAAAGAGCAAAAACAAAAAAGAAGAAGGAATAAATAAATAAAAATGAAATAGAAAAATTCTACAGTGTGGACTTGCTAATACTGTCTTACCAGGGCCAAAGGTAGAAGGACTCCCTAGACCATGATCTCTTGGCCTCTTTTAGCCAGACTATTGCTGTGAACTCACTGCCAGACCACAGTCATGCCACCCCAGCACTCAACAAAAAAAGAAAAGATGAAAAAGAAAAAATAATAATAATAAAATGAGAAAAGATAAAGAAAATTAAGAATGCAGTGGTATCAAATAAAGAAGAGAGTGGGAAAAGGAAAAAGGAAAGAAAGAAGAAACACCAAAAAAAGGAAATGATAGCTGTCACATGAGTGATTTATGTGGGAAAGATGAAGAAAGTAGAAGAGTCTTTATTAAAAGAGAAAATGGAGAAGAATGAAATAGAGAGACAGAATAAATGAGGTTAAAATACCATGATTCAAAATATAGTTCTTGCTCTTGATGAAAGTAAAAATGGAAGTTAAGAATAGAACCAACCAAATAAATTAGCAAAAATAAAACATAACAGAACAAAACAAAATAAAAAGCTCAACTAGCCAGTAATAGCAGCAACCTCAGTAACATAGAAGAGGAAAATGATTTAAAAAGTTAAAAAAATACTAACAGAAGGTACCAACCTTAATAGGAATATATATGTTGCCAGGACACCAGGGGGTGCTGTGATTTTTTTGGGAGACAGACACAGCTGGCAACTTCTATGATCCTTATTCTTAGTTGCCCTCAGTGATCATCTGATTGTTTCCTCAGTATTCGGACCCTGTTGTTTTGGGATCTTAAAGCTTTCCAGAATCCTTCAGGGGAAGGTCTTACAGTGTCCCCCCCCCACACACACACACACACACTAGTTCCCGTGGGATGCAGGAGTACCTCAGTCTGTCCCAAGAGTGGAGTTCTGATCTTTGCAGGCATAATTAAGGCCTATATTTTAGGTCCCTGCTAAGACCTTCTCAGGACCTTCCCACAATGGCAGCCCCCGGCCATCGAAAACTTCTCAGTATGGCTGTCTTACCAGCCACCAATCTGATGGCAAATCCAATCCCACCAGTATTCAAATCTGGTTGCTGTATACTGTTCAAGTCTGCACACTCTTCTAAACTTTCCACTCAATACATAGCTTCCCCCAAAACCAAAAACCCCAGAAAGAATTTCTCCCATCCTAGACCTCTGTACATTGGCAAGCTGCTCCCATGGGCTCCCAATCCCTTATCTAATGAATCAGATTCCACACTCCAGATCACATGCTATATCCAGCTGACCATCTACCTTGTTGTGCTACCTGAGCTACAACTCCAGGTAAGATCTCCGCATAAGGTATGGCTGGGTTCTCTCTTTTTTCCCAGTTGTACTAGCAGAGCTCAGCTGAACAATCCTTCTGGCCCACCATCTTGCTCCACCTCAAATAATCACTTCTTCATATCAGCCATCAGATATTTCAGCCTAGTGTTAAGGTAAAAATAACAAGATCATGGAAAGCTTTCCTGGGTGTTGTATATATGTGAACATGTGCATACATCAAGTTTAAAATGAAGCAAAACAAACAAACAAAAATGGAGACCAACTCACATCATTGAGATGGCCTTTATCTATGAGGATTAGTCTTAGGTCCAACATTATCCAGACCCACAATACATAAAAATAATTTGGGATAACACTACCTTTTATTGGGAAAGCTCAGAGGGTGTTGACTGGAATTAACTGGCCACTCCTAGGACTCTTCCAGAGTTCCCTCCTTCTGTGAATGCCTCCTGGACTTCATGGAATCCCACAGATCATAGAGATTTTTGCCAGAGAAAGTTCATTTTGGAGTCTGTTATCTTTGGCCACAATTAATTTCTCTATTATTTTAATCAGCTGTCACTTTTTCTACTCTTATATATATTTGTAAAAGCACTAAATAATTGTCCTAAACTTTCAGCTATCAAAGGGTTTTATTTTATGGGATGGGGCAATCATAACAAGATCACTAATCAGTTCTATAATGTAAGCAAATGGTGGAAGATGGTTTACCTCTTATAAAAAGTATGAACCTCAAGTGTTTTTCTCTTTGTTCCTGTGTTGAGTGGCCCATGACAGTGTAGTTTCTCAAAGTCCCCATAATCAAAAAAAGATAGGATCAGAATCATTCTAATATTAGTTCCCCATACATTCTTATATCTACCTATAGATATCTATGGAGGGAGTCTGGGTAGTGAAACCTGATCTAAATATTGATATTTAAAACTCTTCTTATTTTTGGCAAATGATTGCCATTGCTATCTAAGCACCAAGAAAATTCCCTTTAAAGAGCACTTATAAGTTGAGTTACCACTGCTTACCATTTTCACAAGGCATGCTGTACCCATGACTGATTTTTGGAACACTACCAGTGTTCCTTGCCATAGTGTGGGGCCTCTTAACCTATTATGAATGGTTAAGAGACACAGGTCTGATGGTATGATTAACACCATCATCATACATAGATTATTTTTGAGTCTGACTTTGCATTCTTTTCTATGAAAATTCAAATTAGGAGAAGATGAATCTGCCTGTTCTCTCTCTTTTTTTTATAAGTTAAAAAAGTGCAGTAACTTTTACTTTAGCCAAGTTTTATCACACTTGAAAATGAAAAGGAAGGGAAGGTCATCTTCACAAATGAAAAAGCTTTTTAAAAAATTAGATTGTCAGATTTCTAGAGTAAAGGCCATTTACTATTGTCTTTTTTTTTTTTTTTTGAGACGGTCTCACTACATCACGTGACCTCAGTAGAGTGCTGTGGTGTTACAGCTCACAGCAACCACCAACTCTTGGGCATAAGTGATTTTCTTGCCTCAGCCTCTTAAGTAGCTGGGACTACAGGCACCTGCCACATGCCTGGCTATTTTTTGGTTGCAGTTGTCATTGTTGTTTAGCTGGGCCAGGCAGGGTTCCAACCCACCAGCCTGGGTGTTTGTGGCCGGTGCCCTGCTCATTGAGCTACTGGTGCTGCCAGCTATTTGCTATTTTCATTTGTTAAAATTTTCAAAGACTTTAAGAGATTTTATATCTTATCAAGATTTGTGTGTGTATGCATGTTTGTGTTATGTGTGTGTGAGAGAGATACAGAAGAGTGGGGAGGGGAATGAGAGGAAGCACTAATGCTAACTGAAGAGGGTGATTGAGTCGTGATGAGTTGGTTAAGGGAGGCAGTTATAAGGTAGATTTGCGAGATCATGTGTACAGTTAAGGTATAAACATAGTCACAATGGTTACTATTTCAGGAAAATTTAGAATGCTTTAATTTAATATTGATGATTCATTCTATAGAAACTTACATAGTGAAAATTTTATAGAGAAAGAAGAATTTGTTAAATAAATATTTCCTTAAATAAAGAAGAGAAAGCCTTATATAATAAAAACCACAAATATCAAAGAAGACAAAAATCAATGAAAAGACATGTATGTGTATGTATTCATGGATGGGAAAACTTAATACTGGTGCAATGTCAATACTATCTAAAGTGGTCTACAGATTTAATAATCCCTATCAATATTTTAATAACTTTTTTGTATAAATAGAAAAACGCATTCTAAAATTCTTTTGGAATCTCAAAGGATCACAGGTAGCCAAAATAATCTTGAAAAAGAAAAACAAAGCTGAAGTACTCACACTTGGAGATTTTAAAACTTATTACAAACTACAGTATCTAAAAGTGTGTGTTGCTAACATATGTACAGACATATAGACCAATGGAATAGAACGGAAAGCCAAGAAATACATTCTTGTGTATATAGTCAAGTTACTTTTGACAAAGGTGCCAAGACCACTCTCCAGAGAAAGGACAGTATTTTCAAAAATAGCTTGGGGACAAATTAGATATCAACATGTAAAAGAATGAAGCTGGACTCTTACCTACTATCATAGAAAAAATAACTCAAAATAGATGAAACATCTAAAGGTAAGACACAAAATTCTTAGAAGAAAACATAGGAAAACATTTGCGACATTGGATTTGGCAATGATTTCTTGGATATGACACCAAAGGCAACAAAAATGATAGAGAAAATGGGCTTCCTGAAAACTTAAACATTTTGAGCATCAGAAAATACTATCAACACAGTAAAAAGGTAAAACAGAATAGGAGAAAATATTTGCAAATCCTATTTCTTATAAGGAATTAATATCCAGAATATACAGAGAACTCCTAAAAGTCAAAACTATAAAATAACCCAATTCTAAAGTGGGTAAAGGATTTGAATAGATATTCCTCCAAAAAAGATATACAATTAGCCAATAGGCACATACAAAGGCGTTCAACATCTAATCGTGAGGGGAATGAACATTGAAACTACAAAGAGGGCTTAGCGCCTGTGGCTCAAGCGGCTAAGGCGCCAGCCACATACACCTAAGGTGGCGGGTTCGAATCTAGCCCGGGCCCACCAAACAACAATGACAGCTGCAACTAAAAAATAGCCGGGCATTGTGGCTGACACCTGTGGTCCCAGCTACTTGGGAGGTTGAGGCAGGAGACTCGCTTGAGCCCAGGAGTTGGAGGTTGCTGTGAGCAGTGAAGCC